>JAHWFP010157321.1:0-23499 GCA_023313725.1 Lithobius niger | reverse complement strand
GTTCGAGGAAGGGGTGGATCACTAGTAATGTTAATACAACCTTAAGCCTAATAAGAATCCTACAAACCACACTTGAGTTTGCTTTCGAGCATATTGAGCAGCAGTTAGGTTTATTTACTGATGGGGGGGGGGGAGGGGATTGAGGCTTAATGGCGCGTCGACAACGTGGTCATTAGCGCCAACCTCAGTCACAGTGCAGTGGTCCACCTGCGTCACAAAACTAGCACCAAGTAAACGAGTAAGTTATACTGGATTAGATGTTAACCATGGCCAGGTGGGCAAGTAGCTAGTAGAATATAGACCATTAATTTAATTGGGATAACTCGACGATTATGTCTCGGGTGTAGCTCAATGCAAAACACCAAGATGCAGAAGTGAGAATATTTTCTTCGTATAGAGCACCACTCACTATGAACAAAAAATAAACAACCATTAGGCTTTGGTGTGGAAACGCCAGTAATGCCAAACCTACCCTCGTTTTCGCACATTATTGAATTTAGCTTCACCTTGTTCATCTTCCAAATGGCGCATTCCACAGTTCACTCTACACATCGCATTTAATAATACCAGACTTTGTACCAGGATAATGTCCATCAGATGAAGCTTCTAAGACATGACAGATTGGTAATTATAATTATGTCTATGGCCGATTTTTGGTGACGGATGTTGATAAGCGTCACAAAAGTAGAAATATACCTCTCAGACATAAAACAAACTCGGAAGCAAACAACAATTTTGAAATATACCGGACAGTCAACATCTCGTGACAACACGTTGTATAGTCCGTTCTGAATGAGATTCCAACCAATATTTTCCATTTTTGTCGAAGCAAAGTTTGAAGTTTGAAGCCACTACAATATTTGTGAATGGTCGTTACCAGGTGGAAATACCTTGGAATGAAATAAAAAACATGAAGTTGGCAACTAGTGGCCTTCTTTTCAATAGTTAAATACCATCTAGGAACTGAATTGTCTTCCAGAAGGCATAAATCTTCCTTCCACAGAGTCCACCACCTGCTGTGCAAATCTTCAGGTAAGGTATCATCCCAGCCCATCTTCAATCGCCAAAGGTCCTGTAGAAGGCATTTTGCAGAAATAGTCTCAGGGGATGTAAATCCTAAAGGATCAAAAACCCTAGCTAAAGTTTCTAGTATCCCTCGCTTGGAATCGTCACTGTCTTCTACGACTGAAGAGGCCTTCAATAACAGAACATTAGAGTCGGGATTCCACTTTAAACCCAACACTTTTAACAATTCAACAGTTTCATTGTTTGAAATAATGCCTTCCGCTTGCCACAGCTGATGTAAAGACGGATCATTTGTGGCCCATTTTGTTAACAACGTGCCCCCTTTGGCCATTAAGGACCTGGACTCCTGAGAAATTCTAAATGCTTCTTGGCAGGAACCTCTTCCGGCCAGCAAATCATCAACGTACATGTCATTCAAAAATTTGCACATTTCGTTACTTGAATCCGTATGCTTCTTGATGTGATGACGGATTGTAGCTGCCAATAGAAAAGGACTGGATTTCATAAAGTGATTCAAGAGGAGTGCTTTTCAATGGAACTTAAAGCCTAACGTACGGATCTTGCTTTGGAAAAAAAAAATCAGGAATACTTCGTTTTAACGTGTTTTTGGATGAAGAAGGTGTTATAAGAATGGGTGGCAGATTGAAATACGCATACCTTTCGGAATCTCAACGTCATCCTGTATAAATGGCTTATTGTGAACTTTCCAAACTTTACATCTTGGATCAACACTTGCATTCTATGCATGGCGGAATCCAAGAGACCACTTACTCGTCTTCGTAATGACGTATAGATTTTAAAGGGACGAAAGTCAGTTCAGAAAGCTATTCGTAATTGTTTTGTTTTTCCGAAATTGGTGTGCTAATCCCATCTCAGTAATAGAGGTACCTTTGCCTGCCTCAAGGGTTTGTCGTTCTGAGCCTTTTCAAGTCTCTGGAATTGATTTTGTGGGACCTTGCTGGATAAAATAAGAAAACCTTAAGAAGAAATCCTACTCATCCTTATTTTCATGTGCAGTCATTCGAAATCTGCACTTGGAGCTTGTGTCTTCACAGGGCATCAAGCCTTTTCTCTTAAGCCCTAACCATACTGGCTGTTCACGGCTGCAAGTCGACGCCGTATGGGGTAAAAAAGACTTCAATATTCGTCCTTAACGCATCATCCACTACATGATTGCAGCAATTTTGACCTTATAGGCACGTAGTTTCGCATCGCTTCGCACGAAATTTTCTTCTGTCTGGAGAGGCTAGCCTTACATTGGTTTGTGGCTCGTCGTGGTTTATGCAGAATAATTATTTGCAGTGATAATGCCAAAGTGTTTCAACAGACAGATTATTTATTGAGAGAAGCTAATGCTTTTGTTGTCCATGAGGAAGTTCAAAACTTCTCTGCCAGAAACGGAATTGAGTGGAGGTTCATCGCTCCTCAAGACGCGTGCTGGGGTGGTTTTTATGAACGCATGATTGAGCAGTAAAGCACCACCTGATAAGATCTTTGGCCGCCGCTTTATTAAATTTTGAAGAACTTTCAACTATCTTGACCGAGGTGGAGGAAGTTGTTAATAGCAGACCATTGGTGGCCATTTCTGAAGACCCAATGGATTCCGTGTATCTGACGCCATCACACGTTTGGGAGGGTCTCTTACTGATGTTTTCCTTCCATTACTACCGTCCCTTCGAAAGATTCCTTGAAGAAACGATGGTTCCTATGGAAACGTATAATTATGAATTTTGACGGAAGTGACGCAGGAATACCTTTTACTTCTTCAGTCTGCACACAGGATGAAGGTGGTCCTTTCAGAATGCCGGCTTCATGTAAACGATGTGGTACTACTAAAAGATGAGAGAATGCTAATAAGCCAATGGAAACTAGCACGCGTTTCCGAACAAACTAAAGGAAGAGATGGAAATGTCCGTTCAGCGATGCGTCAAACTGGGAATGGCAATTTTCTTAGAAGAACACTGAAAAGGATCTGCTCTCTAGCGTTAGTGTAGGATTCCATTGTATTTCTTGAGCTCTAGCATGCTGCTAAGTTTTAAGGGTGGCATATTTTAGGGTTCTTACATATTACAGTCACATCACTCACAAGAAGTACTCTCGATAGGTACATGTTCACATGCTAGCTTTAGCTTTCACAGTCACTATTTTACCCTATGAAGCAAACCTTAGTTAGCCTCACGATTACGTTTCAATCCCTTCTGTCTACGGTCCCGGCCAGTTCCAACCTATGCTGTGGAGGATGGGCTCGCCGGGCAAAGTTTCGCCCTTCTGGTGGATTCCAGCGGTTGAGAAGATGTATGGCACCCGCGGACGCCTCTAGCAGGTGAAGGGTTATGCCTTATGTTTCTCTACCAGTTCAAAATTGAAGGGATTTTTCTGACGTGGTCGAGTTGGTCATGTCGTTTCAAGGCCGGAAGAAGACTTGTTCGGGTTGCAATTCAATCGTTCCCCTTATTCTCTTGAAGTCCATCATCTGACAAGAGTAGATTTATTTACCTTTGGTGTGGGGTTTGGGAATATATTGGGAATTTCGTGAGTTTCCTAGTTTTGCTATATAACGTTGTGCTATGTAGCAATTTGGTGAGCGCCATTTTGTGGTCATTTGTTTTACCTTCTGTGTACCAGAGGTCGTCGTGCGACCTTAGCTTTTCTGTGATAGTGTGTGATTGTGTACCTCAATTGTTGTAATTTATACTCATTGATTGTTAGAGGCCACTGGCCATGTTGTAACATAGGCTGTTGTAACCAATAAAAGGTTAGTTGGGGACTGCATTCCCATTTATTAACTCGCCTTTTCTCTGCTTGTTGATTTTGCAATTAATGACATGGTTGGGCCTTTTTTCGGTGTTAGGCTTTGGCCATGCCTAAATTTAACCCTAATGCCTTTTCTGACAGCGGTGTGTTGTGTTTGAGTTGGTGAAGAGAATTAACAAGTTTGTATGGTCCTTACAGGTGTAAGCTAGCTTGAACTAACTCTTAAGATCAGGTAGTTACAGGAACGTTTGGTGGAAGTGCCAAATATGAGCCGACAGGTCAGAGACTCAAATCCGAGCCTGTCTGCAGGGACTACTATACCATCTAAGTTCGTCATCCCCTTTTAGCTTATTTCGTAGGGATCCCATGGTCGAAATATCAGGTTTATTCCTCCAAACGCAAACACTGCTTGCTCTAGTCTGGTACTGATAGTGTTTATCTGCTGATTGGCTATACAGTGTTCACTCTGTAGTTAACCATACTCTAGCAGCCAATCAGCAGATGAACACTATACATAAGTACCAGACTAGAGCAAGAGCAAGTGTGTGCATACAAGGGGCACACACACCTATAAATCTGGGTACAGACCAATATTATTATTGTTCAGTGGTCAGAAATAATAAAATCAGTATAGAAACATTGTGCTATTAATGTATAAATGCGCCATAATATGAAATCATCAGAATTTTATGCTGATTATTGTAAAATGATACATTGCAGTAATTAGGCTATTCGAAGTGGTTCAGAACTTATCGATAGCTATTTAATGCGCACGTTAATGTACCTTAGTGGCCGACTTTGCCACTGAATTAGGCTAATCTGAAGTTTGTTTTATGTGAGTATACGGGGTAAACTAATGTTCTTGGGGGGGAGGGGGGCGTACCACAGCTATAATTTAGGTGGATGGTACGGCTTTCAGCTTCTTTCTAACCACTTTGTAAGATTACAGAAAAGTCATATCTCAGTTTTGTTTTAACAGTTCCGGATTAGTTGTTAACTGGTTGTTACTCAGTGTTTTAGGCTCCTATTCCGAATGCGTGATCCAACTCGAAATCTGACTTACAACCACGTTACAAATATTTAGTGGCATTCACTGCCTGAACTTTATGTGTTTACGTTTCGACGAAAATCGGGTGATGAGTGGCACTAAATAGTGATATGTCATTTCAAGTCTGAGTTCGAGATTGAATTAATCTCGAAATAAGACTTGAAACGACATCCTGGCTACCTAATAAGTCTGTCCTCCTGTCCGGTGTTTTTCAATTTTTGCAGGAGGTACAGATGTATGACAAGATTTAGATTAGGGGTTTGAATAACAACTCTGTAATGTGTGGTGCAGTGGCAACCCGGACCACTGCACTGTGACTGAGGTTGGCGCTAATGACCAAGTTGTCGACGCGCCATTAAACCTCAATCCCCCCCCCCCCTAATGCCATTCATCACCCGATTTCTTTGAAACATACCCACATAAAGTTGAGGCAGTGAATGCTATGAAATAAGTTATAACTCGTAATACATGTCTTTCATAGCGTTGTGTTAAATGACGTACATACGATGCACACACAAAGCAAGTAACAGTAAATCGCTGCTTGCTACAATTTATATTTATTTGTACGATTAAATTACATCAAGGTTATCTTCCAAAATGCAAAGACAGACAAACACAAAAATAAACCAATTAATACTTTTTGACACCACTAAAGCACAGTAACGATGAACCTTCCAACGTATAAGAGTTTGAATCAGTGGAACGACTTGATTCACATTTTGAGTGGGTTAACATAACGACATATCCACAATTCGCCCTCCACCGTACATTTGCTGAACGCGGTTTTAGTTACAAAAAAAAAATTTTGCAGTTTCTGTGCCATACCAACGATAATGTCCGTTACATGTTGCTGTGGACCTTCTAATCCGACATTACTTTTGTCACCTATGACCGTGTTCAGGGCAAATGTTTTGTCATGTATGTTGGAAGCCTATTAAAAAAAACATAAAAATATTAACTCTCACATTGACATTCAAACTAAGCAATAAGCAAAAATTGTGAAATATAACAGACACAGTCTCAGGACAACACATTCAATACTAATCTGAGAGAAAAAACAAATGATATCTGTCCTGCGTGATATTCGAGCCTAGGCCCTTTCATTTTTTAATCAAAACTTTTTCAACTGGTGTGGGGATTTCTATGCATAAGTATCAGCCCACCTTAGAAGTTTTCATCGTTGTTTATTCATAACGTGAAGGCCCTAAATGCTCGCAGTTTGTCCCAAAAGTCCCGTATACCAGATAGAGGGAGGAATTGAGGCTTAATGGCGTGTCGACAGCTAGGTCACTAGCCCCAACCTCAGTCATAGTGCAGCGGTCCGGGTTGCGACTGTGCCACACATTACAGAGATGTTAAACAAACCCCAAATATAGATCTTATCGTAGATCTGCACCAACGGCAAAAATTAAAAAACTTCGGACAGGAGGAAAGACTTATTGCCCAATTGACGCTCCACGTCTCGCACAAGATGGGAACGGCAACGTACACCATGAAGATGGTGGACAAGTAAGTGGCCGTTGACACTAATGACATTCAGAAGGGATATCCTCCTGAAAAGGAAACAGTGAGTAAGTTTGGTGTGACCAATGCGTAAACGGGCCAATACCACTTCTCATGGTGACGGCAACGACAAGCCGAGTGCCATACCTGGACTGTGCCTTTAATAGTCCGCAAGTTATTGGCGTCTTCTCTGACCCACAATGCTTGCCAAAAAGCATGTAATCTCAGACATAGAGTTGGAAAGGTGTCAGAGGGAACTAGACCGGGATCACTTTCTAAAGGACTAGAAAGGGCCGCTTTTGCCGCAGAATCAGCGTGCTCATTCCCAGCTATGCCAACATGGCCCTGAATCCAGCAGAAAACCACGATTTTCTGCTGGTGAGGCAAGCGGTAAAGTAGAGCACGAATACGTTGTGCCAAGCGGTTCCAAGGGTTTTATGCCCACTAGGTAGAATAGATATGTAATAATAATGCCAAACAGGAAGTTGGCTGTGTCGAATTCAATTATAAATCCCATCCTGACCATGAAGGTCTCTTTCAAGATCATCCGAAACTTTTAATTTATACTATGAAAAATAGGGGTATAAAGTAAATAAAAAATTTGTCGAAGGACGTGAAACTAAGGTGCGCCGGAATCATAATCGAAATTGCGCCATTAGCATGGGATATACATATAAGCAAAATAATGTGTACCATGCCGAGAAGCCAACATAAGGGTAATGGTAAATACTCAACCGTTGTCACTGATGTCATACCAGTAAACGAATAAAATGAAGCATAGTTCTTGATTCCGGATTATGCAGACTACTGCGTAATAAACAACGGATAGCCTGTTCCTGCCCCTTCGATGACTTCACATTGTCTTCCCAATATCAACCGTATTTGGCGTAAAATCTGATCTGGGTCTGCGTGAACTAAGTTTCATTATTTCCTTGACAATTTTTAAATTTATTTTATGGCTTCGCTTGTAAAGTCTAAATGATAACGTGAAACAAGGTTGCCTGAGAGTTAGTACGACTATCTATTTGAAAAAAGTCCTGGAACCGATCCCCCTCAGCCGCCTCTAGTATTTTTGAGGATAAGAAGAACCCTGTGCTGCCCCGTGCTCTTGTCGATTGTGGAATGTAAAATATACTAGGAAGTTTCGATTAAATGTCTAACAAAACCGTCCATGTCGCCTTCTGGCCGTATGGCTATGGGAGAAGTGCGTCAAAACCTCCAGTTTGTACAATACATTTTGGATTACCTTCAAAGTGTAATTTGGAGGTAATTCAAAATTACACATCCATTTCGCATTTCGCAATATAATTCACAAAAACCGCCTTCCTGTAAAGGCCTATTGTTATTAGCGAGCTATAACCAAGCAATTGCAACTTATTTTGTATTGGACGGGAATTTGTGACATACACATTTTTGGCAAACCCATACACGCGATTTTTGCGGCGGCACACAAGGAAGGATAGCAACTCACTGCTTGACCTCCAGACTAGAAGGCTGAATATATGATGCAGCAGGTTAAGTATAGATTACAAATGGATTGATTGGCTACAACTATTGAGTCCTTATACAGTTTAACCCAGGAACTCAAGTTGGACATACTGATAACGGAAGATATCCTGATGGCTTCTCTTCTGAACGGAGCCTTAACTACAAAGAGAATACCGCTTTAATGGTGACATAATAGTTAATACAATGAACAATCTGGTCCTTTCCAAACATTGAATGCCATATATGCTAGAGTTGATCAACAAACTTTTACTTTGAATTTCAAATCATAATAGTGCGCAAAAGTTGGTATTAGACTTCTTAATTTCTAACCCAAAGGAAAAAAAAAAGCGTCAAAATATTTTTTTAGAGGTGCCCACTTGAGCCGAAAGTTTAATATTATAACTAGTGGAAGCCCATGCACGGGGCAGGTCATGAATCAAGTTTACGGACACATTTCCCGGGACCTTTTTCCGGCACTCTTCCCGACGACTTGTCAGATTGATCGACCACTCATGCATGTCTCCTGTTTGCTTGCAGGTAGAATGGGAGAGCGCATTTGCTCTGCGGGCGCGAGGAGGGGAGAAGTGATTGTTCGGCCCGATGACTTGTCAGATTGAACCTTTATTGAGTTGATCGACCACTCTTGCCTGCCTCCTGTTTCCATGCAGGTGGAGTGGGAGAGTGCATTTTCAATGCGGGCGGGAGGGGTTGAGAAGTGGTTTTTCCTTTTAGCCTTCCTTTTAGCCGGCCTCCAGGATTATTATATAGATAGGAAAAATCGCTAATTCCGTAAAATTATTTTGAAAATTTACACATTACACATTATCTCATTTGGTATAATGAGACCACTAAAAGAAGCCGGAATTAATTTTTTTTTATATTTTGGCCCTAAACTTTGTTTTAATTTACGACGTAAAATCTGCAAAAAATATTTTTCTCCCTATTTTGGTGGCCGATAATTCGCATTGTTTTATGGAAGAAAAAAATTGTTTCTAATTTTGCTTCATTTATTGGTCCGTACTCTTAAAACAAGATAGTGCTAAAAGCTGTATTTTAACTAGTCAAAAAATCGACTTTTCAGAATCAGCGATTTTTTAACTTATAATGTTAAACTTTAGACCCCGTTGGGCACCACTACAAATTTTTTCAGATGTTTTTTCTTTGAGTGTACTGATTAGGAAGTCGAAGACCAACTTTTCCGCATTGTTATGATTTGAAATAAAAAAAAAAGATTTTTTTTATCCACTCTTCCATACGCATATACTCTGGTTAGGCAGAGTGCTAAGAAATTCATCAGCACTCTAAAGCTCCCTTCTTGAGTATTCGTTCAGAATATGGCTCTTAATTGTTACTTACATAATCTGCAATGGCCTTGAAATCAGACAGACCCTCTTTGTTCTCAATTGTATTTTTGAGATCGATTGCCGCCTGCTTCACAGGTTCGTCTACCATGTACTTGGCAAAATCTTTATTCAACTCTGTAACGAGCTCGTTGTATTCTTGGAACAGACTGAGTCCCGTTTTTTCACCAAAACGAATGTTACCCAAGAGAGTTTTCAGAGAGTCATCCCACGTCAGCTCCGGTATCAGAACATCTTCGCAGCGGGTGCTGCTCATTGTAACCATGGCAATCAGTAAGACGAGTTTCTTCATTGGAAAGGATACTGAAGGCTGCAGTACATAAAATGAGATAATTAGATGAGATCAGCATATTGTTGAAATACCGAGTTCCAAAATTGGGTCATGCTATCAGCTTCCCTAATGAAACTTTGTATGTGATTCTCTAAGGAAGGAAACGACGCACTTATAGGAACCCAGTGACCCTGGGGAAGGCCTAACGTTAATATATCAGAATAATGAGGCCATCCTATACTTCATTCGAACGGGCCATTCAAACAAGGAACTATAGATTGATAGCGCAAACCGGCCCAGAAATCTCCACCCAAACCAAAGTAGTAGTTGAAAATTTCAGCAACGACTCAGCTGAATAAATCTCTGTGAAGACGGCCGAGATAATTTGAATGTGCTTTTAAGTTATCCGTGGAGTACGCTAGTACTCATAAATACATGCGTTGGTGTTAAACATAAAGAAATAATTTTTTAGCCTAATGCACAGTTATTTCGAATTCACACGCTTTTCAAGCATAACAACTCAAAAAAAAAAACGTCGGCAAAGAAATAAAAAGATAAATTATCCATTGTAACAACGGCACTGTTGATTAAAAAATACAATATATTCAGATAAGCTTAGTACACAGACCTCATCCGGGTTTCACTTATATGAAGCGATGACCAATATGTCAGAATCATGCTTGAAATTAATGGTTACCGATTTGGGGAAAAGGTTCAGTGAGCACAGCATGAAATATTTATGGATTCGGGATTTGTGCATTTTCCATAACAATTACACGGGATTAGCCATGATGAACGTAATTCTGAACACAAATTTACTTGTGGTTGAATTAACATAACACTTCTCACAATTTGCTCAAGTCACCAGTACAGAGCTTCACTAGTTAACCAATAATTGAATGATGGTATTATTGCGCCATCATCAGGAAGAAAAACAGCACCACATCTTCAGACTTTCTACTTCTTTCTATTTATATCTAATCTACAACAGCCTATCCTGTTGATAGGTAAACAATGAAAAGGATAAAAAGTCGTGGTAAACACTAACCTAAGTTATCATAGGAAAGACTGTTGAATTCTTTCATAGTAGGGAAGGGGATTTTTGGAAACTAAGTTGAGGAACCTTTCTATTGGGGAGGAGGATGGCAGGTTGGTTTAACAGCAAATGGGTAACATACATTTTTAGGAATAATACGGTGGTGTCACGTTAAATAACAATTTCAGAGTTCGTTGTAAGCAGCCTCATACCTACAAATGAGCATGTGAACAGTGTTGCTCGAAAGAATCCCTTGGTAGCAGTTAGCGAGCTGAGTTGACAGTTGGTTGCTTCGGAACTCTGGCATACCCAAGATCATTGCTGAATTGATCTGGCATAACATTCGTGATGTAAACGTTTCAAGACCTTGCAAAAGCTCTCTTGTAGCTTGTATATTATATCCTAAGTGATTTTGGATGGTTCCAACGCATATTTAAATTTTAAAATCTACCCAGTAATAACTCAAATATTTAGGTTTGGATGATTGACAGCCGCCATTTTCTACGACTGATGCAATGAAAAAAGTTCCCCCGCTGGCTTTTATCTAAATTACGCGCAATGGCTGTTTGCTGTGACGTCACCATGAGTTAGCCAATGACGAACGAGAACAACGGCTGATTGGCCGTCTGATTGGACTAGCCCAGTCACCTGATATGCACGTCACAGCAAACGGCCATGGCGTCTGGCATAAATTACGGTATTAAAGTGAACCAAACAATGAAGAAAAGTTTCCCTGCCAATGACAAAGGGTCCACTAAGAATGATTGGACTAGAGATCCTCGATAATAACGCCATATTGGCTAAAAGGCATCTAGAGAGAAGGGGCACTACATTAAAATGGAGGGGAAAACAACGACACTTCTAGGCAAGCCAGTGCTTTGAGAGTGGTTTTTTTTATGCATTAAAACGTTGTTCTCTCCAATCTCCTATGCTGGGAGGTTGTAGTCGGAAACTGTAGTCGGAAACTGCGAACAAATCGAAAAAAAATCGTTCGTTGTATGCGTAAGAAATCCGCTTCAAAAGCATAGCCTTCAGTAAGACACCCTTCTCTTTCCCCTCCATGTTTATCCAGTGGGCCTTGCAGATAGCCAATTACTGGATCCAGCATAAAGTTATACACAATAATATGACATTTTTGACATTCTTCTATTACTTCTAAATAGTGCCTTACATCTCTTAAGCCAATTAAACAATTTTTACTTAGTATTTGTCATGTAAAATGTTTACTCTTTTGAAAAGATAATTATTTTCGAAACAAGAATATTTACGAGTTAAATACTATTCGTTATATTGTGAGAAGTAGAAAGTCAGAGGATGCAGCGCCATCTCTTGGCTGAAAATTCAAACAAAATGTTAAAACTGCGAAAAACCCGCTAAGATTGCGTAAAAACTTTTAAACACGGTTTTTAGTCTAACACTTGAAAAGATTTGCTAAACAAGGTATATCATTAAGGTATTTATATCCTCAAAACAAATAAGTTAATTATGATAATTATTTCATAAGCACATCAGACACTCGTAAGGCGTTCAGACGTACCTTAGTTTCAGCTATCAGAGAAGTGCTACCAGCTTTCTAACGTATGATCGGTGGAAGTTCATTTATGTATATTCCACGTTAAAGCACGTTTATGAGGATTTGAAGGTACCTTATGGCGATAATCGTTAACGAGTTCCTATCAGCGCTCCGGAAACTAATAAAAACGAGCTATATAAATGTTTAAAGTGAAATATTATGGATTATGTCTAGTTTGACATGTGTACGACAGCTATGAAATGCTTCTTTAAACCTGTAAACCTACCGTTTCATAACAAGAACGATGTTTAAAGCTGGCTGACAATTCTGAACTTGGTGTGCATTATAATATCATTTATGTTCAATAATTACATCACTTTAAGGTTTTCAAATAATTATTTTCCTCGGGAAGGACATTAAAGGTATTTGCCATGCTAACCCTGCATATGTAGTACGATGTCACATGCTATAATTCGTCACACCCAGATTTCACATCTATTACTCCTTTCATACTTTATACAAGCTTCACGTCGCGTCATATACTTTACTCGCTAATTTGACTTCCTTATCTGCGACAAAGCCCACTTTGATTAAAAAATATTGGTACATTTTCCACTGCAGATAATAGGCATGTTCCGAAGCAACTGTACATGCTGTTATTGCTGTACCATTAGAAAAGCCGTTTCCGGTGAAAGTCTTCCCTACTGGTTGAAAATCTGGCAAAGGTTGAAAGCAAAACTATTCCAACCTTTAATACCAACAACGTCATAAAAAAATAACTAAACCAGCGAGTTTAGAAAAGTTACTGAATCACTTAACGGGAAGTAACACGTCCACTTGGGAAAGCTATGAATAAGATATCAATAGCTGTCATTATTATCTATGCAGGTTATGAAAAGCCGTGCCTTGTTCCCTTCATGCATTCAGGACAACTTACAGAAAAACTAAGATACGCACACGCAAATCAAAGCCGTAAAATGGATTGCTAGTGTATGGGATGATCAAGTGTCAAAAACAATACAGTAGAATAGCAGTTTTTAGGGTAGTTATCTAGAAAAACTACTTTTCACACTATCGACTTTAATTCACCCACCTGTTGGTTCCGTTTGGCGTTACGGTTCAGGAAATCATAACGAAACCTGCGCAAACGCTAATTTATTTTTGAAAAGAGTTATTTAAACATGTTAAAACTCTACTGTGAGTTATAATGAGGTCTCCCCCCCTACTGCAAGATGAGTGTGCAATAAGAAAACCTGATTTCGACCAGAACACTAGTGAACGGAAATTATACCTGGCTGAAATCCCCCGCTGGGCACGTGCCGCCTCTTCACTTTGGGTGGACAGATTTTTGTTTGCGGTTTCTTATGTTATATGTTTAGCCGCAGTCAGCGCAACAGCGTTATCCAGGCACGCAATTCGGTAAAACATGACCATCATTTTCGTGAACAGCAAGCTTGATTTACTCTAATATGTAGATTATACGGGGAAAAAATTGAAAACAAATAGTTTTTTTTTATATGAATGGTTAAAAAATGCGTTATGTATTGTTAAAAAAAAGACACTCAAGCTCGAGGCATAAAACGTTAAAAACACTGGTACCTAATATTTCGGAGCAATATGGTGGTTGGGTCCATTAAGGTGGTTGTTGAGTGTGTGAGTTTGTTTTATTTTTATGTTTTTAACCTTTGAAAATGGAGCCAACCACCATATTGCTCCGAAATATTAGGTACCAGTGTTTTTAATGTTTTATGCGTCGAGCTTGAGTGTCTTTTTTAAAGTTTTTTTTATTTTATTCCAAATTACGTGCCACGCTCACTGCGGCTAAACATATAACATCAGAAACCGCAAGTAAAAACCTGTCCAACTAAACAGACGAAACGAGAGATAATTTCCGTTTACTAATGTTCTGGTCGAATAAGGTTTTCTTGTTACGCTCTCATCTCTCAGTATGGCTGCTGCCTCACTATGGCTGTGAGCATAGGGTTTTAACATACATATATATATATATATGTATTTCCCTTAGGAGCAGACTTAATGATGAGGGATTGTTAGGGATCAATATTAAACAAACCAAGCGGCAAGCGGGCTTATTCTTGCCACGATAGCAAACAAAAAGGGAGAGCGGCCGACAATGAAACGGATGTGCGCTCTAACAATTAGAAACACACACTATTGCTTCAATAATGCTGACTATTAGAGCCGAATTGAAGCAGCGGGAAATCAGCTAGACCGGCGTATGTTACGCTGGGGCAGAATTAGTGTGTAAATAATTATTTTTAAAAGTAAATAAGCATTTGAGCTGGTTTTTGTTATGATTTTCTGAACCGTAATGAGGAAAGGACTCGATAGGTAGGTGAATTAAGTCAACAGCATGAAAAGTTGTTTTTCGAGATAATTACCTACACGTGTTTACTACATTGAGGATGAAATATAATGCATTAAATAAAATATAATTTACAACTTACTTGATGTTGAGAAGACGTTTGGAGATGACGAATTGTAGAAATCAGCCGATTTGGCTGGATCAGCAATTTAGCAGCAGCTGCCATCTTGCGTGTGTGTTCGATTCGAGTGCAATAAGATGACGTCACATTGTCCTTTGGTCGTTATGTGAGGGAAGCTGAGCGTATTCCTAGTAAAGTTAGTTTTTACTGATTTGCATTTTCAGGCAAGGCAAGTCAATATCAGAAGAAATTGATACGCCCGGGCTGCGTGTGGAAACCGAGCCTAGAAATTCCAATGGATTTCCATGACGCAGCAAAACTGTGTGGGAAAATGTATGAGAAATATTCCTTTACAATACGAGTAAACATCAAAATGAATAATCGTTTGATATTAAATAATGAAATTATGGGAAATTTCAATATCGTACGCAGTGAATAATGTGCACTGCTCAAAAGTGAACATTATTCAGGGCTGAAAACATTTAGTGGTAGCCAATTCTTCGTTGGCCTACTAAAATAGATTTTAGTAATTTAGCCGTGATGTGGTCATACCCTGGGGCTTTGTTTGCATGCAGGTCGGTTGGTTAGTATGATGATTTACATTTTAGTAGTATTTAAAAGGAGAAAGAAAATATTCAGGTCTATGACACCCTATTCTGATACCCTTGAGAATGGGAATCAGAATTTTATTTTCTGCAAGAATTGATACGAAAAAGTTGTGAAATAAATCGGAACAACTCGATAGTCTTGATAGTGTACTGAGTGTCTGATACACCATCTATTTTAATCATATGTGGCAGATTGTGTGGTTGTTTTTTTCCAATAGGGCAGTGACACAACGTTGTATTATTGTATGTAACTCTATGCTGGAGCCACTAACTGGGATAGCTGCAAGGGTCACTGGAGGGGGAAAAGAAGGGCGTCTTACTGAAGACAATGCTGTTAAGATTGGATTTCTTGGGCCTATAATGCGCGATTTTTGTCGCTTTGTTGGCAGTTGCTGACATTTTTAAGCAAGTGGAATCTTTATTTTCCAATTACAACCTAGCAGCATAAGGGATTGGAGAAAACAACGTTTTTTTAAGCCTATGAAATAAATCCACTCTCAAAGCACTGCCTTGACTAGAAGTGCCGTGGTTTATCCCTCCATTTTAATCTTGTGCCCCTTGCAGCTATCTCTCTTGTAGCCAATATGACGTCACATGACGCTGCTCTTTTATTTGATTGAAGATTTACTGCATTCAACTCCTTATTAGTATCTCCCATTGCTCGGCCAAGTTGAGATTTGTAATAATTGTTTTTAACTGATCGAGTAAGATTAGTTAGTCTACTTCCACATCTAAAATTGTTGTGTTTTAATTCCTGATCTAGGGCTGTTTAGCTTTCACCATTCTGTAACACTTTCACGTTTTTTTTTATATGACATAATAATCCATTGGTAACCGAATACTTTATTTAGCCTTCGGTGATGGTCGGCGAAAGCTGGCCATTCAGTATGCTGTGCGTTTACGTGCTGTGGAATCCAGTCCTGCTTGGTCCATGGTTTTTGGGCCAGACTTGCGAGTCGGTAGACGCAGGGTGGGTAAGGGTGATTTCCGCGATAGGCTCCAGCAGTCCTGTCAGGAGATAGCCTTTGAAATGCCCAGCGTCTTGAGGCTTGGGGGGATGCCAGTAGCCCCTTGGCTTGTCCCAAGTGGCATTTTCATTTTCGCTCTGGCGTCCCTCCCGAAGGGTTCCACTCTACCTGCACAGTACTTACAGGAGTTCCGGCGGCTGTGTTCTCAGTACGCCGGTTATCAGCGGCTGTTTACTGATGGGTCGAAGTCAGACGCTGGCGTGGCTTGTGCTTGTGTTTGTAAGGGAGTGACGGTTGCCCATTGCCTTCCATCAGGTTATTCTGTGTTTTCTGCAGAGCTTTTGGCTCTCGGTTTGGCGGTGGAATGGATCCTTGGCCTTCAGGGCACGCATTTCATTATCTTTAGCGATTCCATGAGTGCCCTGGAGTCCTTGGCGAATTACAATCCTCGGAACCCCTTGACACAACGTGTCCAAGCTTTGCTTTCCCGCTCGCCTGGCCAGCGGAAAACCGTGCTTTTCTGCTGGATCCCGGGCCATGTTGGGATAGGTGGAAATGAGCAAGCGGATTCTGCAGCAAAAGGGGCCCTTTCTGGCCCTCTCGGTAGGGATCTCAGGCTTGTTCCCTCGGACGCTTTTCCAACTCTGCGTCTGAGGTTACATGCTTTTTGGCAAGCCTCGTGGGATGGACAGGACGGCAATAAGTTACGAGCTATTAAAGGCACTGTTGAGGAATGGCACTCGGCGTGTCGCCGCAGTCCCCGTGAGGAGGTGGTGTTGGCCCGTTTGCGCATTGGTCACACTCGACTTACTCACTGTTTCCTTTTGCGGGGGGTTGACCCTCCTGAATGTTATTGGTGTCGGCGGCCACTTACGGTCCGGCACTTCCTTGTTGATTGTTGCCATCTTGATGGTTTTCGTCGTCGTTTCCATCTTCCGCATGACATTGTGCGTCAATTGGGCGATAAGTCTGTCCTCCTGTCCGGTGTTTTTCAATTTTTACAGGAGGTACAGATGTATGACAAGATTTAGATTCAAGAATAATATCTCTGTAATGTGTGGTGCAGTGGCAACCCGGACCACTGCACTGTGACTGAGGTTGGCGCTAATGACCAAGCTGTCGACGCGCCATTAAGCCTCATCTCCCCCCCCCCCTTCGGTGATGGCATGAGACTTTTCTCTCAAGAGTGGCTGCTTTAACTTGCTCTTTAAGTATATGGTTTAGGTTATTAGAGCTGGCATCGGCATTTTCTACGCTAAGAATGTGCTTCAATCAACCAGTTTCAGTTTGCTTATTAGAACAATAAACAAAGTAGTCGATTTTACAAAGAAAAAAATCCATTCTCAACAAATCGATTTTTTTCTTTGATAGAGAGTAAACATCAACCAAAACTTTGATTGTCAAACAAGCCTGCCATGGCACAATGATCTGAACCATCACGAGTTATCAGCACTGATCTGAATCTGCTAAAATTTCGGCCTTTTATAAAAACATGCAGCTTTCAGGTGTTTCAGTTTTTTCACATCGGAACGTTAACGCATGAAAAAAATCTGGAAAAGGCCGTAATATTGATGCAATCAGTACTTATGCCTTTAAGTAAATCAATGTTTATGTCTACAATTATTACACGATCAGGAGTAGTAGTGTTTTCGCAAAGACGATCAGTCTCACTGATATCGTTCATATGGCTTGCACATTGAACGAATGATACTTACAAACACTAATGATGCATAGCACAGAAAAACGTTCTATTATTATAGCCGATCCATGTTGACTACATTTTTCCGCAATCTCAAAGGTATGTAGTCACAACAAATAGGCCTATAGCTATGCAACTTGTCGTTTCTTCTTCATAATGGTTAATGTAGGGAGTGTATCTTGGAATAGAATGTAAATATAAAACTAAAACTAAAACTAAAACTTTTCAAGGTGTGTCTCGCTTTGCTCTCGCAATCTTTTATCTCTCACGTTCGTAGGAGATTACATCTGACGTTCTGCAGATGTTTCTCCAAGTAAGGGACCATCAGAAAGTGAAGTGATAAGACGCCCATGGAAAAATCTGTACTGAGCAGGACCTAAAGAACAATATTCTTAAAATAAGTGAAACAAGAAAACCCATATAATATGTATACTAACACAAATTGATCCATATTTCAGTTCAACTGATAAGCTGAATTTCTTGCTCAATAGTTTGGAAGTTCGCAAGAAGGTGTCAGTGTTTGAGCTCATGCTCCTTACGTTAACGTCTATCACTCCATCACCATCCGACGTGTATAAGTACAAAACATTTTTTTCTATGCTAGAAATTGTAGAAGCCATTTCCTTGCTGGGGCGAGTTAAGGGTGGTGGCAACTCGGGTTTATGTTTTTAAACTTCCATGTCCAGAGCACCAATCTGAAAAAGATTAACAGCGTCCTGAGGATCAATAGCAGCCCAAATGTTGTCGACGCGCCATTAAGCCTCAATGGCGCGGCCCCCAGCGGGTGGGGAAGGGGGGGGTATGGTATAATCAGTTTCCTCCGTTAAAACGAACCAAGCTCCCTTTTTTCCTCTAATTACAGCCTCTCCGTCCAGGATTCAAACCAGTTTCGAACTTTGGCCAAATTTATTGACTGCCAGTTTAGCTTTTTGGTTTAATAATATTTATAATAATATTCGTTTGCTTCGCTCACTCAATTAGCACGTTCAAATATCGTTTGAACAATTATATTTTCTCTGGCTACACCGAAGGCATGTATTCCAGGTCTATGTAACCCCATGTTGCAAACGATGCATTAAAAACGACCCGCTTGCTCAATTACTTTTGGCTGGCTAATAAACGCTGATTGAGTGAGCGAACCCGCCTGTGTATTTTTACGAGTTTTGAATATTTATCGATTTTCACTAATCCTTTAATTTTAATCATCCAGCATTATTTAACCATTTTTGCTGGCCAATAATACAGAAGTCTATACATACTGGTCGGTCCTATTGTTGCCGGCCACTTAGCAACGTAGCAATGATTAGCCTCATGAATGTTGGTTAGTGAGTGTTACTTCTTATATTGTTGGTTACACAGGAAACAGGACACGGGACAACGGGATGGATGGATGGATCGAAGGAAGAATGGAAGGAAGGATGGATGGATGGGTGAACCTGAATGTGTATCAACTGACTTGATGCTTGGAAAAAACAGACCCATAGACCTAGTTTTAAAAAAGCTTCATTTTCTTGGATTCTGAAGCACGGCAGTGCGTGGATTGAGCGAGCAAAGCGAGCGATTTTCACGCAAACTAAAACTTTTCAATGTGTGTCTCGCTTTGCTCTCGCAATCTTTCATCTCTCTCCTTCGTAGGAGATTACATCTGACGTTCTGCAGATGTTTCTCCAAGTGAGGGGATCATCAGAAAGTGAAGTGATAAGACGCCCATGGAAAGTCTGTACTGAGCAGGACCTAAAGAACAATATTCTTAAAATAAGTGAAACAAGAAAACCCATATAAAATCTATACTAACACAAATTACAAGTGACGTGTGGTTCTTGGTGGTTACATTGATTCATTCACGTGTCTGGGGAAATGTTTGCGCTGATTGAGTTAGCGAAGCGAACAAAAATCAGCGTTTGTCACCAGAACAGCGCTTTTCTAATAAATTGCTTGATCTTTTTGCTTGCCTCCTCGGACGTAAAAAAAATATTGACCTTCTTGCGAGATAACCGATATCGCATTCTACATTCTTATAATTTGCTTGATCGTTTTTTTTTATGTGGGCGGTCTGTATGTATCATAAGTGTTGCAGCAAGAAATCTCTTCGAGTGTAGCGAGACGACGCGGAATAAGCGAGCGAAGTGAGCAACTCAGCTAATTAACTGTTAGCAACTAATAAAAAACCCATTTTTTTTGTAAGGCTGCACCGATCCCGATCCTTACAATATCAGCAATATCGGTAAAATTGGATGAATATTGAAGTGCATTGAAAATAATGCGTACGTAACAATCACCAAACAGGTACATCTACTTCTAATTTTTAAACAGGCTTCCATGAGAAGTACTATTTCATATCGCATCTGCTATTCTAACCATGCCTAGGTTAAACTTACAGACTGCAATAACCTATACCTGTGTTACAGTAAAAAAGTTTCCGAAGCATTCATCAGGGAACCTTTTGATTTCACTGGCAGCGCTGAGATGCCCAGATCTTCGCTATTGATGGAGGTAGTAAAAAAAATCCCTGTCAAAGAGGTAATTTGGCCAATGTTAGTTATTGTCTTGATTATTGTCAGTTTTGTTGTTTATTTTAGTTGCTTTTGACTTAATGAATGAAAAAGTCGCTTGTGTTTTCTGGTCCGATGAGAATGCCATAGTCTGAGAATGAAAGAAAACAAATGCCCCAACTAGGACTACAACCCAGGACCAAGTATTTTTTATCTCTACCATGGGCAGTCTTCCACGCTGATTGTTTGTCCCCTTAACCGTTTAGGTTGTGAATTCTTGTTTATGTTTTGCCTAAACTATGTTACAGACGAGGTCAATAAATTTAATAGTAACTTTTTCTTTCAATTATGGTTAACGAAACAATCAGCCGCGAAACAGTACGGTTTTGTGTGGTGGCAATTATACTGTATGTATAATGAAGTAGTGTTTACTCATGGTTGCACACTGACAAACAACGTAATATACTTTGTTCCACATTATGTTTTATTTTTTGCACTGACTACGAGTGCAAAAAATTCGTAAACATTCCATTCGTAAACGCTAACAGTAAATGTGAACAGTTTACAAATGTGATATCCACATGTTTTTGCACTCTTAGTGCAAGGAAACGAGTCGTCATCCAGTCAGTTTTCTAAAAACATAATGTGGAACAAACTATAGTTATACATACAATCGAAACCAGTGCCGATTTAACTATTACTCTTTTTCCTCTTTTTATACAAATTTCTCTAACTCAAATCAATGATTTGCTTCTAATAGCTGTATGAAAATCCTTTTTTTATTTCATCAACTATATTTCAATTCAAAATTTCGCCTGATATGTTGATAAAACTATGAACTGAACCTTTCTTTTTTACCATATTTGTTGGGGGTTTATTAATTGTTAAATCGTATTTTTTTTTATTTTATCTTTTAATTTGTTTTCTTTTGTTTGCCTCATAGTGTATAACTTTATAATAATGTCTTCTTGTGTCTTCTCTTAATGATTAATAATACATTGTTATCTTCCAGTAGATAAATTTAGCAGCATGAAGCGTTCAACTTCCAAAAAAAGAATTTTGTTTATTTTCTTTTGGATTGTTTGAAGTAAATTTAATCAAGGAGCGTGAGGGATGAATTGGGAACTTTTTATATCACCATGTGACGAGGTGTTTACTTCCTGAATCACGTCAGACCCTGCAAGACATCACCATGTGGCAGCCATTTTACATGTGTCGGTTGAAAACGTTGTGTGAAGAGCATTGCGATAGCATTTGCGTCAAATCAAGTAACAACGATGGGAACACACCAGTTATTTAAGAAAATTGCAAATCCTACAGTATCATTAGTGCTGTGATATTTTAAATTACTTAATTAGAGGCAGCTGAATAACGCTGGAAGTGAACAGAATTATATGTTATCCTGTAATCATCTTACTGCGTTAATGCTTCCATAGGTTAATTCTGATAACAAAAAAATCATATTCTTTGTGCACGTAGTGTTGTAGCCAAACATACTTGCAAGCCTGATGTCGTTTTTTGTCAAAGGTAAAAAATAGGCCGAATTATTTACATTTTGTTTTGTTTTTTCTAAAACAAAGAAGACTCTTAATAAAAAAAAAAGCATTTAGCCAAAAATTGTGGATAGGACACATTATTTATAATTTTATTCATTCATAACGGAATTAATTCAAAAATAAACGTTTTCAGGAACTTTTTCACTGTCTAACCCTTTACCGACTGTGTTGCCGTACGGCTACAGCTGACAAGTCATTGGAAAAAACAGAGTCCAAATGCGCGCAAGCACAGCCCAGTGTCGTCGTCTCCAAACCAACTGAGTACTGGTTCGAATTCCACAACTGATGGGACTTAAAAAAATGGTAGGATGTCGTAGTTACCGTTAAAGGGTTAATACATTCTTTAAAAAAGATTCGTCTTAATTTAGCGACTTTAAATTAAGATATTAAAAAAAAAACTTTCGTTGTATTCTACATAGAGTACAAGAATTTTATCGTGACCTACCTTATATTTTTAAACAGGTAGGTCTAGGCAGATTCCTTTATTAGTTTCATGTATTGAAAAATAATTTTATTGCTGTTTTATTAAGTTTTATTTCAAAACGAGGAAAACAAGCCAAGAGAAAAACATTAAACAGATAAGTAACGAAGCATAATTTTCGCTTCATGTGAGTACAAATTTTTCAAAAAATCTTATTTTCTGTACCAAGGCAGAAACAGTCACGTTGTCGGCGATTCATGTATTAGAACTAAAAAAAAAACAATCAAACATTCAAAGTCTGGCAGTATTTTTTTATTATATATTTAGCATCAGCAGGTTTGCTTTGGTTTACGCCATAATGTTTTAATACGGAGAAGCCAAAATGAGATTTTGTTTGGGGGTTGAAAGTTGAGTATAGCAGCGCATAGAAGTAAAATTAGTTTCTTACATAATTTTTGGCTACATGTGTCTGTTGAATACACCTAAAAATATTGTTTGGCTGGAGAATCACAGTTAACCGAAAATTACCGTTATTTGTGCAAATTTTACGGTATTATGCAACAAATGAACTTGGTACGGTCATTTGTGAAAGTCTTTCTTCCAAATGTAGACGGGGCAAATGATTCAACTGCTTTTGTAGTAGAAGGGGAGGAAAGCAAAATTAGTAATTTTGAGCTGCAGGCCAATCGAGTTGAACCAAAATAATTAAACAAAACAAAAAACTAGTTTTAGGTTTTTTTAAAAATGCATCTTCCAAGTCTTTATTTTTCAGTATTTACAATGACTGCAATATTACTATTTTTTTTCCGTTTTTTAGAAATTTTTATCTTTGAGGAATATGTGTTATTTTGCTATGACTCAAAAAAATTACATTTTAAAAAGATGTGATGATTAAAACGGTTGGTTGGTGTGTGAGTTAAATTCGTACAGCATGCTGTCGTCAGCTACTAATGGAAGGAGTGCATTTATTTTAATAGTTTATTAATTTCTGAATAATGTCCCAGAAAAATAATTATAGCTATTGCTGTGTTCATCATGAGTGATTTTTTTTTGTATTTTGAGGGCCACAATTCCCAAAACTCCTTCCCCAGTTTTATTAACTTACGAACTTAAATCTAAATATAAAACGTAGAAAGCGTGAAAACAAATTCAAATGAGTTGGCAGATGAGTTCAATAGTTATCGTTTCAACAGACCGTCAGACAGACAGACACCACTAAAAAGAAATAAACCACCACACAAATTAATGGTGTAACTCTTCCAGGAAAGGCTGCCACCAAGTTTCTAATTCTATCAGCAATCACTCACTTGT
>JAHWFP010157320.1:12294-23844 GCA_023313725.1 Lithobius niger | reverse complement strand
ATTACACCTGTATATAGGTGGAACCCTGGTAGTGTGGATGAGAGGGTTCTGTGCTGTGGGGACACTTGGAGCTGCGTGCTACCAGCTTTCTGTTAACCAACTCCCCTGGTCTCAGCTGATTAGTTCACCTCTGGGCTCCAACCCAGCAACACTCCTCTCGTCTACACTGCAAGGGTGGTGAAGCCTCCTAAGCCTCCTAAGCTAATACTAAACCACTGTACTGCCCACGTGGACTGGAATGAACCTACTTTAGCCCTGACTGGTCTGGTTATTCTGGTGAGATCCCAGGACTGGTTACATCCAACCCCTAAGCACGTAGAGTCATTGGATACAAAAACTAAATTATCATTTCTCGCCTCAGTTACCTTTGATATATCATGTTTCACTATTACCCAAATAGGAAGGCAACATTTATACACATTTTCTGTGGAAGGTGGTACAGTATTGAGCTGGTAATGGACTGGTTTGAAATTGGATCAGAACACACGAATAAAACGTAAGTACATAAAGGTGATTTACTGTATGTACTACTTTATTTCTAGCGTATAACAATACTTAGGCTGACGGCCAATTTCCAACTTTCTTTTATATTACTTACAGCGATTGTCTATATATATATTTCAGCTACGCGCTTATAATCGCTGGTAATTAAAGTGGCACTATCACCAATTGATAATCTGCAGCGCCTGGCAACATATACCGCTATATAGTACTATCTAGCACTAGCTTGCATCAGGCAAAGGAGTGCACAGTGGCATTTCTTAAAAAAAAAAAATGAGCCTCTTTAATAATTATTATTGAGTGAAAATTTGGTACGACCTCCTGCACTTGGGAGTGATTTGTAAATTTGTATGACATTACTGCGGCTATGGCACCATGGTATTTTCGTTCGATTTTCAAACGGTGATAGTGTCACATTAAGGGGCTTCAGACGACATATTATAGCAGCTACCATATTGTTATCCTGTAGCCAAAACTACACAGTGTGGTCCACAAAAAGCTGACGAATCAACATTTTCTAAGACCAATTTTTCTAGTTAGCACCCATCAGAACCAGGAGGGGACAGAAATCAAAGCTAATGAAACGGGAAGATTTCTGTCCTCTCCGGGTTCTGAGGGGCGCTAACTAGAAGAGTTGGACTTAGAAAATGTTGGGTCGTCAGTTTTTGTGGACCACGCTGTATATTGAGCATTCACCTACCAACTAAACAGCACTTAGCACCTCTACGAAGCGTTGAACCCATTTGGTTCCCAGAACCAATACTGTGGAGTCATGGAACTTAATGGATATGGCTATAGCTTCCTGTATGTAAAAGGCTTAACGCTCGGTTTCACGAACATGTTAGACGCATCGTCCAAGAGATGCACTGAAGTGAAGCACGAAGAACGAATTACCCCAATCATGCATTGATTAATAGCGGGATGTACAAAAGCGTAGTTATCCTTTCATTATTAGAGTTTTCGGTGTTGCAGCACTAAACGAACATTATTTTACAGTAATGGTAACTATTCTTGAAGTGTTCGGACGATTTACTGCTACGTCAAAGGATCGTTTAACACATTTTTAATGAGAATTGAAAACACCGTAGCGTAATTATGCAGTACAATACACGAACAATACACGCCGTAGCGTAATTATACGTACCTTGGTTCATTATCTGTTTTAAATTCACAAAATTAAACCACCAGAGACTTTGTTTTGTCGTCGAGTAGACAAATCGGTACGTAGCATGAAGCCATTGTTGTTAAACTTTAATAATTTGGTGTCAATGCAATGTTTTAAGTTTAAAATGTGCATATCACGCGTCACGAGTACCTTTCACACTTCAGTCAGGATGCTAGAGCAGTTAATTTTTTGGGTGTTCGCAGCGCGACAGGTGGTAGAATCAGCGGTTGACTTGACGACGCGTCAAATTTCTAACGTTAAGCATCTCACATACAGGAAGCTATGATGTGGTGAAGTCGCTGTTGAGTTCAGGAATGTACTGATTGTTGGCTGGTGTATAGTACATGCATCACTAACTTTAAAAACTGATGCGTTAGAATGTACAGTCAAATCTAGTCAACATTTCTACCATCCGTATTTCACTAGGCGTGAACGTTTATGGTGGACTTGTAAAAATGCTTTTGATGTCTAATTTACACATCGCTGTATGTCAGTGCCAGTGTTTTGTATGTACAGTACTGTTTACAGTACCGTCGTCGAGCACCAATGGTGTCTGGTATCCCAATGTAAGCCAATGATGGTGGCGCAGAGGCAAATGGTACGGCGATCCTCACTAGAAGTCGACCGTTCTGCTACCTTGTTTGTACTTACGTGAAGTGTTACCATAAATTCTTGTTCCATATTCAGTCAGGCGAAATCCAGGTGGTACAGAGATTTTTGATACGTCCTTTACAGTTGACAAAACAACAATATCCGGGTGGAATGGTACCAACTTTGTATCTAAATAAAAATAAATAAAAAATCTAACCTGAAAAATAAACCAATCGTTGTGTCGAATGTGCAAAGCGTAAATAACCAAAACTGCAACGTTATAATATTACTTCTTTAAAAAAAAAAAACTTTTAACACTGGTAGACCCTTGATTACCCAACCGTTTATATTCCTCTACGTATCGTTACTTACGGTGGTCGCAATATAAAAGTTCGACCATAGATTGACTTAGCATTTTTAGTTAGCACCCAACAAAACCAGATAGAAACATTCTGACTCCCCTAAAAATGACTTAATTTAACGCTCACGTGACTAACTAGACAGCAGGTAATACTACTATAACTTAGGGGTTGAGGTTTTATTTGGATTTTTCCGTCATGCCCGTCAGAAAATGATCTGGTGTTACGGGGCGATAACAAGAAATGAGCCAAGCATGGTTGGGATTTTTAAAAAGCGTTGCAGATTTTAAGCTTTACCGTTTTTAGGTGAAGCATTTCGTGAGGTTACTTTATCACTTTAGTTTGAAAATTATAATTTTTATATGGTAAAATAAATTAATTCATGCTTTTGTCCCAGTGTGTCGGGATACTGTTGCATTTACTTACGCTGAATGTGCGAAAATGAGCGATCCTTCCACGATCTAACTGACGAACGACATAAAAGTACCATTCATGCATTTCGCATTTCGTTTCTCACACACGAAAAGAAATTTAACCCAGTTTGGTGGTTGGGTACATGCTGAGAACGAACGGTATTTCTGAATTTGTGGAACAATGAGTTGTTTCTGATAGAGTAGCGTCAAGTGACGTCATACTGGCTACGAGATAGCATCTACGAGATAGCAAGCTACAAGGTGCACTGGATTAAAATGTAAGAAGGGAAAACAACGGCACTTCTAGTCAAGACAGTGCTTTGAGAGCGGGTTTTTTGGGCTTAAAAAAACGTTGTTTTCTCCAACAAAAAAAATCACGCGTTATAGGCTTAAGAAATCCAGAATAATAGCATTAGCTTCAGTAAGACGACCTTCTTTTCGTCCTCCAGTGCCCCTTGCAGCTAACCCAGTTACTGGCTCCACCATAGAGTTATACACAATAATACTACGTTATGTCACTGCTCTATAGCACGGCACATCGACTTTTAAGTAGGTCAGTGATGCTATTATAACTGGCATCCGGAGAATACATCGCCAACAATTCATCGCACGGCCAATTCGTCGCCGGTCAATTGATCGCGGGACAATACATCGCATTTGCAAATACATCCCACATACAATTCATCGCGTGTTTAATTCATAGCACTAACAATTCATCGCACGTTTTAACTAATATTATTCAATAAAACTAATCTATATTTCATAAAGTAAAAGATCAAACCTTGAAAACTTCAAACTTATGAAAGCCTGGTTCATTTTAAGACAAAATACTGAAACAAACTGAATGTAGTTTTTCACTGCGCGGTTGCAGTACGTGGGGGCTTGATACTGACACCTGAAAGCAATGTTTACGTTAATCGTACATTTGGAAGTCATTCTGAACTTTCAAAACTATCACCGTTTTCATTTGAAATCGTCTGTCCTTCGCGGTTTTGAATGGTTTTACGTTGACAAAGGGTTTACAAGGTAAAGAGGAAAACAAGCCTAGCAGCGAAAATCGTACACTAGAAATAACCTAGAACAATAAGCCAAATTGAAACTTCAAACTTAAAAAATTGCAAAAATTGCTTAAAAATCTGTTAAAAGTGTTTAAAAAAGTGTTTAGACTTGTAGGTTAAAATAGTGAGCAATTCCACGTAAATAAATAACCAAGTCTCTACTGTCGAAGGCACGAACAGTATTTAGTCAGGAATAAACATGCTATGAATTAAACGCGCGATGAATTTTCCGTGCGATGTATTTGCAGACGCAATTATTGTGGAGCGATCAATTGACCGCGATGAATTGTCCGTGCAATGAATTGTTGGCGATATAATGACATGGAATCATTATAACCAGGTTCGGATATGACAGTGAGAACCACTGATGCGCTTGGCCGAATTGCTCTTGATGCCAAGGGAAATCGCACCACTATCTTTTAGTACTTAGTTTTGTAGACCAAGTCATTTGTGGACTAGGGTAGAGCTGTCTTTGCCTGTCAACAGCTTGTATCATGGAATACGGATCACGAAATCAATAGAGGGAAAACTTACTAAAGCTGAGGCGAATTTCACAACGTTGCACATCAAATGGGTATGCGGAAAAATTGAGGTGACATGTAAATGTGAACAATTTCCTGGAAAAGAGAAACTTGGATGCATCGATTGTAAGAGCATAGTTAGAGACGAATAACCAATCAAGAGTACCATCCACAAGTAAACATATAGTACCATCTTTGCATTACTGTCATAGGCATGAAATGCTTTAATGTGTAAAGTTTGAAAAATTAGGAAATGTTGCGGTAGGAAATACGAAATCAGTTTAAGCTGTTACATGAATAATACAGAAAACTTTACAATTAGTTTACCACTAAATGTAACACTTTAACATTAGTGTTCTCCCTCTTTAGAAAAAAAAATGTAATTTTTAATTCCAAAGAGGGAAATGTGTAGTCCTGCCTTAAACCAGCAGTAGTCACAAATCGGTCGTCAAGCAGCACGTAAAATAGTTGTTGGTTACCAAGGGCACGTCTTTTTGAGTTAGTTACCACTTCCTGATCTGGTACCATATAGAATTTTTTGGATTGAGGAAGTGAACCGATGTATACCTGTGCAGGAGTCAAGGCAATTTCCCTCTGGAAACAAAGTTCAGGCAACGAGGTAATTTGCCCCTGTTGTCATTCACAATTAAATGTTCACCACAATATGGCAATGTTCAAAATGTACAGCGTTCAAAATGTTCATGCGAATGAAATTTGGAAATAATGCTCTTTGACATAAGGTTGAACAACGTCGGTGCTGGATTGTACACCAGCTGGCAAAAATCTAAAATGTTACAAGAAGGGATGAAAAAAAAAAGGTTTGGGACTGTAGCACCGTATTAGTTAGGACCTTGCTTGATGAATATGGTACTGTGAATATTCTAAACCACTAAAATGTGTTGAAAGATTTATAAGTTACAGGCCTAAAACCGCTTTTTTTTGGCATCCATTCTTGAGAGTTTTTAGATTTTTATCAGCTGGTTTACAAACACCGCACGTACATCGTTCAATCGTAATTCGAAGAACATTCTTATCAAATTCCGTTTGCATTGTTTTTCAGAATTTGTGGCTATCTGCTGTAAACAGGTTATTGGTCACATTTTTGATCACCACAAAAGCTTTCACATTTTCAGAAAGGATCTAAGATTTGTGAAAGTTCAAGATGGCTGCCCTGGGGTGTGGCTAAACTTAATGTGAACTGGTTATTGAAAATCTTTTTTGGCGGCAGTCTTTTCATTTTCTCAAAAGTTAAATATGACCATTATAAATAGGCCTAATTAAGTTATTCTAAATATAGTCCTAACCATTTTGTGTTCTAGCTAGTGAATGAATTATAAGTTACAATGCCAAAACCATTTGGTTACCCAAAACCGTTTTTTTTTTTTGGCATCCCTTCTAGAGACATTTTAGATTTTTAATAAACTGGTTTAGAAACACAGCACTTATTTCGTTCAACCGTAATTCATAGAACTTTTTTTTATCACATTTCTTTTGCATTGCTTCAGGATTTGTTGCCATATCTGCTGCAGGTTATAAACAGGTTATTGGTCACCATCTGAGCCGCAGTCTTTTCATTTTTACAAAAGCTGAATATAACCATTACAAATAATTGTGTTATTCTGAATAGTTGTAACCATTTTGTGTTCTAGCTAATGAATGATTTAGAAGTTACAAACCCAAAACCATTCTTTGGTTGCCATTTTGTACTGCTACTTTTGATTTTTAATAACCTGGTATAAAACCATGGGAATACGTTGCTCAGGTTAGGTTCAAAGAATGTTCTTACCAAAATTGTTCGAAATCAGTCTGTATAATTCAAACGCATTCAAACTGGTTTCAAATAAAATTTGGGCAAAGATAATGCCAAACACCGATTTCTGGGAGAAGGTGAGAGGAATTCGTGGTTTCAGACATTGTTTCGTGAGCATTTGGCTCCATCTCCATTTTTATGTTTTTAAAAAAAAATCTTTGTGCTGAAAGCAATTGCCGTGATAACATTATCAGACATAATACTGTATATCTACAATGAATCTTACATTAACTGTGTTGAAGAAATGGAGTTTCAGGCTAATTACGATTATCAAGAGACACTAACTTGAATTTATACGTTTTTTTTAATTTTAATTTTAACCCTACTTCAGTCATTTAAATATGTAATTTTTAATAATTAATGTATGCATTCACATACCTGTAATAGACTTTTAAGCCGATGTATCTCTTACGTCCACTTTTTTTGGATGCTTTGATGTATACAATACCAAGGTCGATTCTTTCGGGATAGGCAACTCGGTTGTCATCACCTTTCGAATTTTCAAAGTGCATCTTGGGGTACCACAAATGCTCTTCTACTCTGTGTGGAACGTCGGTATCACTTTTTATGAGCTTGTCTGCATTTGTTAAGTTAAGTCTGTGGTCCAGCCATTCGACTAGCACTGTTAAATCAACCTGAAAGTCCTGCAAAAATACAATTTTATACAAATTAGGTAGCTCGGGGACCATACGGTGAGGCAGACTAGATTGCAGTAAATAGCAATTTATACATGTCATGGTGTTTTTTTTTAAGTCATGTCAATAAGATTTTTTTCTCGCAATGTTGTGAAGAATTGCAGCCAATTTTCACATTGTAAATATACCAATGCAAATTTTTATTGGTGTTGGTCTTGAGATGGTATTTTCTGTGGAGCATAACATCCGGAGCAGATTGATTACTCTTCAGATGCAGAGCATACCCTTTCGAATACATATACATTTTTTTTTACACGGTAGAAAATGAGTTACATTAAAAAAAAGCATGCCTGGTTGAACAAGAGAAGCTTTGAAGGGTATATGGAACGAAGGGACTGTCACACAAACCATGCATATATGTACCCACACCTCGTATTGCTACGTCCTTCTATAGAATTTTTAGTTCCTAAAGCAATGCTTATATATTTTTTTATATACTTTTGTATAGATTTTATTTTTAAAAGATTTACATATTTTTATACATTTAATATAATATTTCCTTCCTCACGCCTCTTTGTTTCATGCCGTAAAGCAATGAGTTTCCAGTCAAAAACTTAACAAAATGTTTCTTGATTATTAATATTAAAATACTGGCGATATTAGTGCAAAAACATCATATAGTATTATGTCCACGATACAAAACTTCTAGCCTACAATGAAGCATGAAAACTATATGTGATACATGATATTAACAAATATTATATGCCATACACCAAAACCGAATAACAGGAACCACGCTTCACTAAAATTTATGGTACTACTATGTGCTATATACTTTTCTTGTTTATTTCTCATTACGATTTTTTTTTTGGGGGGGGGGAATACATTCTGTAGATTATGCTTTTGCATTTTTTTTTGCATTGCCTAAGTATGGTGGCAAACTGATTCGTCTCATCTTCCTTCAGTTTATTGAAAAAATTCATCCACGAAAAAGATTATTTATAAGAAACTGTAAACAAACACAAATTGGAACATGGTTTTACTGATGATTAACCTAAGTATTGAAGAGATAATTGAAACTGCCAACCTAACGGCTTATTCCCTATGAAGTCTTTCTACTGATCAGGTTACGAGCAACTAATTTTTGAAAATCTTGATTTTGCAATGACAGACATGAAAACTAATGAATTCATGCTGAATTCTGTTAAGCTAACACCTAAGAAGAATTCGAGCTTTTCTTGTCTTACCATATTGATCATCGAAATTGTCGTTACAAATTCTGGGAGCAAATGCAAATAAACATATACAGGCTCTGAAACAAAATTATAACATTAGACAGAATTTTCAAATCAGAATCACCCACAGCAATTGTGTGGAGGAGAAAAATCCAATTAGGGCATCGAATTTCTCGCAGGATGAGGATTGTCATCATCCTTGCATGCTTGGAAGATATTTTCGAATTTGGATTGGTAAATTTAACAGTAAATACAATTTTCTGCATTGAATGCATGGTTCCTTAGCATTCTTATGCATAACATTGCCCATAAATTCATCTGCAGCATTAATTATTCACTCATTTACTAGTATCCGTCCATATCTGCCGATCTCACATATTAATTACTTACAAAGAAAGTGAAACATGGCACACAAAGTGTAATCTTTAAATATTACCAAATCCGTCAAGTAATTTGGTTTTCCCATAGGTTTCATAGCTATCGAGTTAAACATAGAAAAAAAAACAGATCCGTACACTAAGACATACTTTTGCCTTGCTAAACACGGGTGAGGTATTTATTTATGTAAATATACGTAAATGTCCGTAAAATCGTTTTATGCTAAACCACGAAACACTAAAGAAATGTATTCTATCATGTTTAAAAGACCTCAAAAATAACATACATGGTGGTCTAAAAAAAACCTACGACAATAATTATATTAAAGTTATTATTGGGTTACTCCATTTTTTTTCAAGTCCAACTTTTTGCCATGTAAAGTTTGTCACTACTCATTGTGCTAACTGATGACATACTTCTACAGTTCTGCGGCGTAGGGCAAAAGATATGTGTTTCAAAATTTCATGCCACAAAAAACTTGAGCTGATCAACCTGGAACGGTACGAGCAGGTAGTCCCTTAACGGTGATGTGAAACTTAAAAAGTACTCACATCAAACATAATAATAATATCCATAGTATCTTACATATGCTTGTCGTGAAAATGAGTTTAACAAACAAAGTGAAAACGAAAAAATTGGCGGCAAGGTTCTGCCTACGACATAAACTGGATAGTTTAATTTAAACTATGAAACGTTTGTTAATTATTTTCTACTAAAAACAAACGTTTAAACATATTTTCTAGCATCTGTTCAATTTCTAGAGTTTGATGTGTGCATCGATATTAAGATTTACTTTAATAATAAATAAAAACGATCCTCATAGATCACTCGACCAAAAATCAGATTTCTCAACCCAAGGAAAACACAGGGACCTTTCATAAACTCATCGAACAACTCAGCGCTCAAGCCCCACTTATGAACTACTTTCAGGAGACTGGGTTTGAGCGCTCAGTTTTTTTTATGAGTTCATGAAAGTGCCCATAGGTTATAGAATTACTTTACTGAAATGGTTCAGTCCATCCGCAAGGATGTCCTGCGTGCACTGTATAAAGGTGGAAGGAGAGTATTCATGTGCTTGACCAAGAAATTTTGGGATGTTTGACAATAAGTGTGCTGATAGAGTAGCGGAAGCAGTTACCAGAAGTAAAGGACATGCCCACGTTCTGGTACCAAAGGTTCACTCAGTAGTACTGTCTAAAAAATAAATAAAATGAGTGCGAGAAAATGGGGTCGTGTTATTGACAGCAATATGCTGGTAGTGGAACCCACAGTGTATGTTTGGCCTTCTTCTCATCAGCGTAGATGTGGGATGGATTTGATTGCCCGACTCAGCATGCGGTGCACCTTCCTGACTATTGGGTAATTGCTTCGTGGTGGTGATAAACCTGAGTGACCAAATCCCCCTATTCCATGTCTCTTAGAATGCCACACATTTTGACCAAGCGGCCGTCCATGCAGCTCATGTGCGATGTAGCTTCATAGGGGACCTCTCGGTAATTCTGGGAGATTATAGGGAAACCTTGTAAGTTCATCATGTTCCATAACCAAGTCAAGCTCTTAAGCATAATTTAGCACGTCATCTTTCTTCAATGTACTATATGTTAATTGTACTTTATTAGACTGAACTTACATACTCATCCTTCAAAATTTATTTTCTGTGGCTTTTCAGCAACACTTTAGTTTTGATTGTGATTGGTTAAATAAACATTAATCAAAACCTCGTTTGGTCTCACGTTTATGCTCTGTGGCTGTTTAGCCGCATCTTCTATGACATTCTTTGTAGTCCATAGCCGTATTTTCTGTCGCTATTAAGTTTAGCTCTCGCCTTCATGCGTTAAATTTATTTTCTGTGGCTGTTCAGCAACTTTATTTAAGATTATGTTTAGTTAAAACTTAGCCAAAAAAGCTTTTTGCCTCATGTTTATTCTCTTGTGCTGTTCAGAACCAGATCTTCTGTGATATTCTCTGTCACTCTTAAACCATATCTTCTGTGCAGCAAAAAATAAAACCAGGCTGACAACTGGGTTAATTCCTAGAGCGTACATTAAAAAAAAATGGAGTTTTTAATCCTAAGCATCAGTTTCTTCATCATGCACTTCTAAAATACAAATTTCACACACTTCTCAGTAAAGCAAACTTAAAAACTGGCAGTAATAATTAAACTGTAGGCACATCCTTCTGCTAACAGTATAAAATAAAAATGAACGTACCCACGTACGAGGTAATTACATTTTTATCATTTAAACTTTTAACTTTTTAAAAAAGTTGGCAATGTGTCTTCCCACCTTTGTCATATTTTTTGGCCTTAACTGCATTGATGTGCTCATTGAGCCTGCTAGTTAAAAGCCGCTTATTGTCACCATATCTCCAGTTCTTACGTACTTTGTATGGGATGGCATAAACTATTACTCTTTTCTGATTTGCATCTGCTACAACTACATTGAACTACATTGAACTCAGAATGTAAGTGTAAATTCACTCAAGATTGAATAGTTGTACGCCCCATGGATAATCCAGGATACACAATGAATCGAGCATATAGTGGTCTAGCTACAAGTTCAATTATTAGTCTGAAAAATTGTGTCACCATTTTCTAAATCTTAGGAAAACGTTTCTAATTTTTGTTTAGTGTAGTTTTTTAGTTTTTTCTTATCTGATCGTTTTATTTTGCTTGCTATTTTTTTTTAATGATTGTTTCTTTCAGATATAACTCTACACACCATGACACCTGCAAGAGCAAAAATGTGGGCTTCTGGGCACAAATGGAATGACAGTTTAATCTACAATGTCAGAATGACCATTTGTCGTGGATGTTTCATGAGCTGGGGGAGGATGGGGCTGGAAATAATGAATGGTTTTTCCATTTGTAAGAAAAATGTTGGAC
>JAHWFP010157319.1:0-18126 GCA_023313725.1 Lithobius niger | reverse complement strand
GTTTTAGACAATAGTTTTCCTGTTGTGCTTTTCACCTCTTCTGATGTTCTTCGTGGCCATATAACGCATCTTTTCGTGAAGTTACACGGTTTTCGGAAGGGATGAGGTGTGTCAACAACAACAACTGAAACCTGGAGGAGGTCTAACGTCCAACGTCTAACGTCGAACGTCTAACGTCTAACTGGAAAATCGTCTAATGGGATAATTGTCTAAAATCTGCCTAAATAAAAATTCTGGAAAAGCATCTAAACGGAATATCGTATAATGGATAATTGTATAATGAATAAACGTCTAACTGGATTAACGTCTAACTGCAGTTTCTGATGTTATACTATGTATAGCTGCAGCGAGCGCGGTAGCGCGAGCGAGGCAGGGATACTAGACGATTTTCCATTATACGAATTTCCAGTTAGACGCTTTTTCATTATACGAATTTCCTGTTAGATGATATTCCGTTATTTCCGTTTTTCCGTTTCTGTTTTCCAATTATGCGATTTTCCAGTTAGACGATTATCCTTCGCCCCACCTCCTCCCACTATCGGATGCGTATACTACTCAAACATTGCATTTGTCTCATACTTTACTCTTTTACTACGAGACCTTGAAGAATAGGCTAAAGATGAAGCCGGTAACAAATATCTGTGCCACCTAAACACATTTAAAAAAGTCACAACTGACACTTTCCTTCCCCAAGGCCGCCGTTTTCTGACTGTCGGGTAGGTAACATCTGGCCCTTTCCGACCCTAAAGCAAGGTAAAATCGCACTAGTCCTTTTGAACATTTTATCACATTGATGATTCATTTTTCACACTTAAGAAGACGCCGGAAGACGCCCATATTCCTCCCCAGTATCCTGTTTAAGTTACTGGATTGAATGAAGTGATTCACCTTTTCCTGCAAGCAACTTTGCTCGCAGAAATATAACTTTGATACAATACTAATTTGGAAAGTAAAGAATTTTTTTTCTCCGTTTTGTTTTCTTTTTTTTTTACCCTTTCACGTTAGCGCCAATTATCTTATCCTGTTAGGTTAGCTCCAGCTGACATGAATTTTAGTGAACTTTTTTATGATGAGAGGGTATATTATTCTCTTCGTTCAAAATTATTACGTATAAGCAATGGCGTACTCAAAGAGGCGGGGGGCGGCGGCGAGGGTGAGTGCTTTAAATTCCTCGAAGCCCTGTAAAACAATTCATTTTAGAATCGTTTCCTATTCCTAGGAAATGTTTTAAAAGCCAATTTTCAGATTTTCTTTCAGATATTAAAAAATGCCTTCCTCATTTGTCTACTTTTACTAAATTTACTTATTTGGGCCTCCCCCCCCCCTCCTCCTCTTCTAAAACCCAAGATTAAGAGTAAACAAAAGAGTAGCAAAAGTAAATAAGGCATTTATTGCAATTAAAAAAAATCCTGAAAATTTGTTTAAACGTTCAGATGCCATAATATTGCTGATAAAGAGTTGATTTACAGGGCCCCCAGTTAAACTTCTCCCTCGTTGAATTCTTGAACCCCCTGCTAAATTCCGTATTTTTGTCCCCCCCCCCCGGGCTTCCCCCAGCTAAAAGTTTGGGTGCACCACTACGGGTACGAGACGTTGACCAGACTGATCACTAATCGTAGGATGACTATAATTCTTTTTTGTTTGTTGTATGTTTGTCAACATATTCCCGTCGTCTACTTACCTGTTACACGTCCGTATACACTCCTGCTGTAACACAATAGTTACTTCTTTACTTGCCTGCAGCTTCGTATGAGGTATCCGCTGGGAAGAACCTTCACGAAAAACGCTCCGAGAAAAAAGATCCTGCAAAAAGAGTCCTGGAAACAGAGACCGGGGAAAAAGGTCCGTGGTGAAAAAATGCCTTGGAAAAAATACACACACTTTTTAATGGAATCCGCGATTAGTTGCGGTTTCTGATGTTAAACGAGTAGACTTTTTCCATCGGACCTTTTTCCCCTGTATCTTTCTTCTCCCGATTTTTTCCCCTGACCTTCTTCCTCTGAACTTTGTTCCTTTTTTTCCGTTTTTATGTCCCATGGGCTTTTTTCCCTCGCATGTGTTCCTTTGGCGAATTACTGAACTTGCTCACTTTTTAGGATTTATTATAGCTTCAGACCCAATAATTCAAACGACCATACAAAACTGCGCTTTACAACTCGAAGCAGAATAAAGGTACAATTTAAAGGGCTTTAAAGTGTTCAGGCTAGGTTTTAACTAAAAAATGTACAGTGCTCTGTGACAGAAAAAAGCAAAAACGTGAAGTTGTATGGCATATAAATAATTTTACAGCAAAAAGGTAACTATCCCCATGTCACACTTTGTAATAATATGGTTATTATTTAAATTTTTCTGAAGTTGAGGGTAAGGGGGTCCTAAAGCACTCGATGCATTGGTGCCCTGAACCAGATAGCACATATGTTATTAAAAAAAGATTTAACAAAAATTATGTAATCAGATAATAATTTTGGAAAGTAGCACCTAAAAGTCTCAGGACGTCACATTTAACTGGTTCGGCCGCTCGTTTCAAGTACTTGTTATGAATAATGCTCTTTTACATTATAATATTGGATGCAAGTTTTTTTTTAAAATCCTAATGGAAAAATTAGTAGGCCATAGGCACTAAGAACATAAATTAAAAGCAGTAAATTAAAGTGGGACTGTTTTCAAAATTTTGTTCTCAGTACCTCTGGCAGCATCCGTCTCCCATTCTTCTTGAAATAATTACGACGTTCGAAACTATTCATGTTAAACGGAGGGGAGGAGGAAAGCTGGCGAAGGTGTCGGCTTACGCCGAGTTACGCGGCCCATAAACAATAATGTCGGCAATCAAATAGCCAATTATACAGCCGCAAAACACGAGCAAACAGCCTTGCATTTCAATGTAGCAGTGAGAGCACAACTCAGTTTTCGTACAGGATTCCAATACCACACTGGCAAGTGAGCTCTAATGACTCACTACGCAAAATGACGATGACGTCGTCGCAACAACCAGGATTCAAGTGCAAATGAGCCTTGCGGCCTCCGCGTACGTCATTTCGTCATTTCTCCTGAGGGCTTGAAAAAGTCTTCGACTCGTTGACTTGACACGGAACTTGGCCGGGCCAAGAAAGACGGAATCTGCGATAGCAGGAAGGTGCACCTACCTACCTCCCCGAGCCACTCCTTCCTTTTGCAAGCAAGACTCGTATCAACCGGCTAGCCTAGCCCGGCCAGGCAAGCAGGCAGGGCACACCTCTTTCGTCAATTCCGCCTCACGTGCGCACCTGCTCAACGAATTGCCCCGCATACTTCTTCGATGTGTGCATGTTTGAAGTAGCACTGGTTGTAGAATTCATCGAAGCTGTGTTTTGCTGTTTGTTATGTGAATGTGTGCCGGTAAACAGAAGAAACGTGATTTTTTTTTGTATTTTCGGGCGCCAATTTTTGTGTATTTAGGGGTAAAAGTTTATTTCTTGCAAACAAACGTGACACCAGGGTTGTTACTTTCTTTCTTAATCCAAGAAAAGGCAGGAAGTCCAACCCATGCATCCAAACAGGAAGAAGTCTAGTGTGCTTTTCAGCAGAAGACGACATCGACGTTTGGGTCGAGCCGGAAAAGAGTGACGAGTGAGCGGTGAAATCAGTGAAAGTGAACTGAAAAATATTGGATAGCGGCTTGAACGAAAATGGCCCTCAGCGACCATTGGCTCCTCTTGACCTTGGTGCACAGCTGCATCTTTATACTGCTCGCCGGCTGGTGGAAAAACGCCGAAGCTTTTAATGTGGATACCAAACACCCGGTCGTGTACTCTGGACCCCGTAATTCACACTTTGGATACTCTGTGGTCTTTGGACAAGATGAAAAACAAAACTACTGGTAAGTTTTTTTTTAGTTTATTTTTTTTGGGCTTGAGTAGACGTACCTTTTTGTGTATCATGCCTACCTTGATTCTAGCCTACAGCTACAGATAAAAATACTCATGACGCTAGCTCCGCAATCAGCCTCATCAGCCTTTCCCTTGTGTCAGTGCCGCATCCAAAATGAAGCTGTGGGGGAAGCGATGAAACAAATAGAGGGTCTTGGGAAACACTGTAAGCTCCCCCAGTGGGGTGTGGAAGCTCCGACATTTTTAGTCATTTTAATGCCATTTCTGGTAGTTAAAAAGGCATGTTGTTTTTCAGAACATTTAACTAACTTTTTTTTAAAACTAGCCGTTCGTTTGCATTTGGGAAGAAAAGGGTCCTGGAAATGCACTCGTGGTCATGTCGATTATGGAACGTATAAGATCCTAGTTATTTCCTAGCAAAATTGCCCCTCTCCTTTCAAAGATAAACTTTGCATTGGAATGGACGTTTTTTTTTATTTTCTTTCTTCTTCAATTCCTTTCCCTCGCCAATAAAATGTACAAAGCAGTGCAAACCTCAAGTTTTCTATTTTTTTTTATTTATACATTGTACTTTATGCTTAACGGAACTGTCGTGTTACTATTTCGGCTACAACATCTTTGTTAAAATAGGCCTAGCAAATTTATTGATAGGCCGGTAATAACCCCTGACAATTATTGCTGTAATTAAACGCAAGTCGCAAATTGCAATAGTTTTAAAACAATGAAAAAAAAAAAAAACGGAAGCCAAATTTTTTTTAACATGTTTTAAACATTACATTTGGCCTACGTGTTTGAAATCCGAATTTTACTGGGTTTCACGATGCGGAAATGTGTAGCTGAACTAAAACCCTACCTTATGCATTCTACAACTTAAATCCCTTAATATCCCCCCCCACCCCCTGGAGAAAGAACTCAAGATTTTATCCCCTTTTGTTTAAACGGTGACTCAGTTTTGGAATTATGTAGAAATCCGAGGTGGACTAGCTTTCGAAAAGGGCAAAGCGTGTGTAGTAGGGGGAATCCGGGCAAGATTTTGGGCGAACTTAAATAAAATGGTTACAATGGCCTATTTTTATAATACTTTTTTTTGCAAAAATTTGGGCCTACATCGTGAATTTTGGGCACCCATCTGTCGCGGGGGAATCTAGAGAAAAAAATCCAAAGAAAAAATCCACGAAAAAAAAATCCAGAGGAAATAAAATCCAAAGGAAAAAAAATCCACGGAATAAAAATCCAATGCCTCTTTTTTTATATCGCTATTTTTTCCCCGCATTTTGTTAAATGTACCCACTTCGTTGTTAGTGCTACGAAGTCATTCAAAGCGGCCTAGTGTTTTTTTTTAGTCTTAAAGTCCCCTTCTTCCCCAACCCCTCCTTTTAGCCTAGTCCGTGCCGACTATGAAAATTTCTGCAAATTAACAGAGTTAAGTAATAGCTAACTTATCGACTTATTTGAGTTTAAAAAAATTGTTATTCGTCAATTTTATATTTTTATTTTGAAAATTTAATTATAATTTACAAATTGTAATGAATTGAAGTAACTGTACATACGACTGATGTAAATTCCTGAAAGGAAACTATGGGTCTGTATGGGTCTATCAGTGTTGTAGGGAAAGGGTGGTGGGGAGGGAGGTGAGCAAGGGTTACGCCCGCCCCCCTCCCCTCCTCCGAAACCATACATCATGCATTTCACAAACGCGTCATCAGGCTAAATAAGTAAAAAAAAAAAAAAATAAATAAAAGCCCTGTGCTTCAGGCGGATTGGAGAGGCTATCCAGACTCCAAAAATCAAAAACCTCGGGGAAAACACTCAGTTTTTCTGAAGCTCCACACTTCAGGTACCCCCGACACCCTACCCGACAAAGACCTCATCTTTGTGCGTGAAATTCTACGAGAAGTTTCGATCAGAATCGACCAAACTTTGCAGCTCTTAATAGCCACACACTCCAGCTTCCATCCTGTAAAAACAGAATATTAAACTTCCTTCTGCTTCCAGAACAATAGCCATTTGAAAAGGCAGTGGCTCCGTCCACGTCCACCGTGGCTCTTTTCCTTTCACGTCTCGCGGCTGGTTGGTCGCGAGGTTTGTGGGCGGAGCTTAAAAGCGCGACCTGTCTATAATCTTTTCCCGTCCAAACAACGTTCGTTCCAGTTCTAACTTTTAAAAATCAGCAAGAAACCAGACGTGAATTGTCCGGATTCCTGTCCAAAACAACTGTAAACACAGACATGACTAGTATTTTCATTTATGAATTGAATGAGAAAGATTTTGGAAGTGATGGTCTGCATTCCTATACAAGTGACAAATATTATCAAACTAATGATTAATATCTGTGAATTTCGGGGGGGGGAGGGGGGGGGGACGAGGGACGATTATTTTTGGATATTGATGGGGAGTTAAGATTTCTTTCCAGGATCTTGTAAAAATGTGGTGGGGTGGGGAAGTTTGGCAGTCAACAGTTCAAACACCCCCCCATAAAAATGACTCGTAGGGTTTCATCGATCGACTCACGGAAATTCAGTTTAAAATTTAGACGTGAAAATACAAGAGTCACGTTCATGTTTTTAGTGTTATTAATTCGTTTGGACAGGAAAATTGACAATTAACGTTCAGTTTCATACCCAATTTAAATTTTTGACGAGAAGGTATTAGACCCACGTCCATGTTTTTACTGTTAATGATTTGTTTGGACAGGAATGTAGACCATTCACGTCCAGCACTTTTAATGTAGACTTCACGTCCGTGTTTTTACCAAGAATTTATAGATTGTTTCCTATATTTTTTTCACTCTTGTTTTTAGAAATTTGTTTTAGACTTGTAATTTGTTTGGACACGAATATAGACCATTCACGTCCAGTTTCTTGTTCAATTTTATAATCTGGAACGTTTGTTGTTTGGACGGGACAAGTGTGTAGTCAGGTCGCACGTCAAGCTCCGCCCCCAAAACTTGCGACCAATCAGCCGCGAGACGAGAAAGGAAGAGAGCCACGGTGGACGTGGAAGGAGCCACTGCGATTTGAAAAAAGTCACCTAACTGAGCCGTAGCGCTCACACTTCCCGTCGCCGTAACTCCAAATCAATGTAGGCTACAAATTGTAATTATTTTCACCTTGTTCTTTTTAGGCATAAAGCCAAACTACACTAGCTTAGTTGTGTATTATGAGGGGCTTCCTTTAAGGTAATTAACCTCACATATATGTTGGATACAGACCTAGTACAATATTTTTTATTCTGTTTGAATGATCACAAATACTATGTCCGTCTACCTGAAACATCATTCTCTGCTGAGAAACTTAAACTTATTTTAATGCATTCTCCATTTCACTGAGCTAGTTTATTTAACCTTTTGAATATAATCTTTTTGCCCCTTTGAACACTACCTCGGCCTAGCAACTACCTTCAGTTACGTTTTGCCTACCTCGAATTTTGTTGTAAATAGTTTTAAAATCTCCAACGAAAAACTCGACGGTGATTACCAAAATCCGAATGTATTAGTAAAAGCGGTAGCCTTTACTGTAAGGTTTGACCTCGGTCTCCCATGTTAAAGCCAAAATTAAGATGCTTAATTTCTCCGCTGCCTTTAAATATTTTCCATTCAAATTTAGTATATAAGCTTTGTTGTAATTGGTGAACATGTGTACCAACTTTTATTAATTTCCGATTTGTCACTTCGGAGATCTGGACTTGAGCTGGAATCGTGAGTTTCATTTTTGGCTTGGACTACTTCTTGTTGTTATTTGGACATGTTTGTACAATGGTCTCTACAGACTAAGCCATTTGTCATAGAAAGCTGGTACTTAGCTCATTTGAAAGAGCTACTTCCAGAGATGTGCCCTTTATAGAAATAGAAATTTCGATTGGTCGTCCCGTTTCGGAGTTACGGGGCCCTGAACGATCCGTTTTTATTGTTATACATTGTTTTAAACATTGTTTTTATGCAACAATCCCAATCAGCAGACATCAGACGGAAAGCTTAAGCAAATGCTAACAATGCTGGTGAGCCAACAATTACCCACGCGTGAAGAGGAAGCATTATCCTTATTACGAATCGATTTATATAATGATTTGTATAATGATTCATTCTCCCGTATTAAAGCTAAAGTGTAGGTTGCCCATTTGTCTTGCCGTCCTATATTACAAATCTAGACACACGCTAGTGTGTCGCGCCAAGTTAGGTAACAAACATCACAACAAACATCACATCGATTCAATTGTAGAGGTTGTAAACCAGTGTAGCGCGACGCCATTGCGTCAGTGTCTTATATCTTGAAGCATAGTTGGGTACATTTCAGGTACTTGGGTACAATGCGGTACAAAAGCTTAAATTGTGTCGAAATCGAAAGCAATGACCCACCTGACAAAAATTAACTCTTGTTTGAATGCTAGCTATGCTGCTTTCAATGGAAAATCTGCCCTTCAATAACGTTGAAAATGTGTTACTAGCCAGCTAGCTAGCTAGTCAACACATTTTCAACGTTATTGAAGCTAGCTAGTCCGCTCATCCCCATGTTAAATCCCATAGGGTGATTATTCATCGATTCCGAGATAACGGGAAGGCTTCCAGCTATGAAATTGGACGAATGGGTGCACTACAATACGAACTGCGTACCTTTTATGGTTTGGAGCGTGGGGGCGTGTACAGGGATGGCGTGGGAGACTGGGAGGGCGCGTAAGTACGAAAATATTGTTATAACCATTGTTAGTATTGTCGGCATCGTCTCTCATTGGACGGCCAAAGTTAGACAATGAGAACGTGTATACTGACGTGAGTGCTTAGACACACTCTAGTGTATCACGATAAATCTAAACAACGTTGCAAAGAAATTGTATTCACGTCCAATTCACGAAAAATAAACAAAGCCAAACACTGGTAAGGAGGCCACCAAGTTAAGAGTGGTTCGGCCCTTCAAAGGAGTGATGTCAACACACCAAAACTAACTAAATACAACAAATTACAACAAAATTAAAACCAAACCAAAAGCCAATAAAGAGGTGACTAAGTTGAGAATGGTTCGGCCTATAGGCAAAAGGTAGTAGAAAATTGTTGAAAACCAATTTCTTGTTGACGTGGCACTTTATTACTCATCTGCACGGTAGTGCAGTTCAGTCAATACACAATTAAAAAAATAGTGTGATATATCAAAAACCAAAACTGGTAAAAGGGGCCGCCAAGTTCCGAATGGTTCGGCCCTTCAAAGGAGTGATATCAACACACCAAAACATTCGCCAAGTTAATCGCACCGAATAATACTTTGGACGTTAAATGAAAACTTGAACATTGCTACCGAAAGTAGCAAGTTCTAGTTTTCATTTAACCTTCGAATTATTAAGCGGTGCGATTGCCTTTTGCAACGAGTACAGACAATCAGCTAGGTATGTCAAAGTATCACGAATTAGAAAAAGAAAAACGAGCTCGTTTGATGTTTAAGGTAAGGTTTAACTGATCCGAAGTCAAAACAGCAAATTAACACAAATAAACTTTCCTGTAAGGTTTCACATACCACAGTGTTCCAGTACTGTTTAGTCCACATGAAACCTTACCGCTGTATTCAACCATGAGACACGTTAATAAAATCAAAATCATACCCAACTTTCAAAATTGTTGTAAGAATAATATAGTGCATGACATGAGCTACACACTCTCCTAATTTCGGGGCTACATTATTTTCTTCATCATTCTAGTCCGGTCGTCTCCTTTCCGTTCATCCTATTGATACATACTCCAGTTTTTAAGATTTCATATTCAAAATTTCAGGACTGGTATTTCATTTTTATATTCAACGATATTTTCAGGATTTCAAAGAGTCGCACGACCCTGAATTAGTTAATCTGTAGTTCTGTACTAAGCACACTAAAAGTATGGTTTTTACGATTTTTCAGCGATGTCCTTTGGCCAAATAGAATGAACCAATCAGACTTATCGGGTTCTAAAGTAAAAACTGTAAAAACATGTGAATACAGCAGTAAGGTTTCACGTGGACTAAACAGTACAGGAACACTGCGGTATGTGAAACCTTACAGGAAAGTTTATTTGTGTTAATTTGCTGTTTTGACTTCGGGTCAGTTAAATCTTACCTTAAACATCAAACGAGCTCGGTTTTGTTTTCTGTATAACTCCTTCTATTAAACTGCAATAATTAAAAACTGTGCTTTACACTTCGCCCCCCCCCCCCCACCTTCGATAGTTATGATACATAACATCGTAGTTTTCTATTAAAGCTTGTTTAATTTAGCTGCAAAAACAATTATTCATTGCAAAAGCCACTCTACTAAGCTTTAATTTGAGCCATCTATATATATATAATACGCTTAGGTTGGGCAAGCAAATTCATCATTTATTACGCACTACAATGAAAGAGGGAGGGGGAGGGGGGTTCGAAGGGAGGGGAAGCGGAGATGGGGATATTCAGACCACACAATAGGGGAATCCGGAGTGGGGGAGGAGGGGCAGACGGTGCGGGATGGGAAAGGGGTTACGAGGGGGAGGGGGGGGGGATCGGACCATAGAATGGCAGAATGTAAGGGGGCAGGCCGCAGGGGAGTCCGGCGGAGGAGGCAGGGGGCAGTCGGCGCCCTTTTTATTTCATATTGCCCACTACAGTATTTCGCTCAGGTATGCGGGAACTGGCTAGACCGGCGTATGTTACGCCGGGGTACAGCTAGTTTCCTATAATAGGGTACTAATGTAAATATGGAACCAACAGCAAATCTTTTAATGTAAAGGCCTTTCCCAATGTTCAGTTGAGTTAAATTCAATTCTAGCCTTTGTTCCGAAGCCCCATTTCGTTCAATCGGCTCTGCACCAAAAGCCTTTGTTAAACCGACTCCTCCTCCCATTTTCCATTGTTCTCCTGCCCCTCAGCCAACCAGGAGGCCGTAGCTCTCCTCGGCGTCCGCGCTTTGGTATCCAGAATCTTCCTCGATACCATAAAAAGCCCCAGCAGCTCTCCCTTCTCAGCGCGTTCTGAAGGTTGCCATGCCGAGCAAAGGTAGTGGTCAGTCTGCGTTACTAGTTTAAATTGAAAGTTTAATTTTAGGACCCCCGAATTCTAAATTTATAGTTTAATTTTAACTTACTGCTAGTCTTTGAGAATTTTATAGTTAGCAAGCCATCGGCATTTCTGGCCCCTGCCTTCTATAATGTCAGAGTGGTTCTCTTCCTAAAAACCAGCGTTCTTGTTTCTTTTAAACGATGTTTTAAACTAAACAGCAGACGGTTTGATCTTTTTTGAGGATTCAAAAGAAACATAACTGTACGGACTAATTTGTAACTTAGCGGATGCGGTTCCGATTAGAGGGTTTTCAGGATTGGACCCAAAACTCCTTTTTCCAGTTGAAATTGTGTGAACTTATTGAAAAGCCAGTTGTTGCTTTTGAACTCGAATTTTAATGTAAAAATTCGTACTGCTTTCACTGAAAGCCTTTTTGCTTTTAATTTAAAGCTTGTAAACTAAATGTAAAGTGTTTCCATTTTGTTGTTTTATTAAATCCAAGAGTTTTAAGCTACAACATCCATGATCTAGTGCAGATTAATTGCTAGTGTTTAAAATATATGTAAGTGCATTTTTATTCTAAACCGCGCCCCCCCCCCCCCCCCCAGCATTTAACGTTACCCACCAGTGGTGGCGGTTTAGACCAGATGGAAAGTTATTGGATAGACCTATTTAATTTAGATAGGAAATTATGTTCACTCCCTCCAGGATTGAGGCCCTACTGTGCTGTTTTACGACAAATAGTCAACCAAAGTAATTTCTATGAAACCAAAGTCAACCATGAGTTCGGTGATGTTACAAGCACCTAGCCCGTCGCAGCATCCGCCGTTACAGATAAAAATTCCTCAAGAGTATGTGGAAAAAGTACAATCCAGAAGTCGGATACGACAGTGATGCATCGTAAAATGCTTCAGCTTCCCTGAGCCCCACTGGGGGATACTAACAGTTCTCCCCCAGAACCCCCAACCGGCTTTGGTCGACCCTTGCCGAAAATATTTCGTGGCTGCGCCGCTGGCTGCTTGAATCAAGTCTAAGCTTCAATACGGTTTCTGGTATTTCTAGAGCTAACTCTAGCCAAGCAGTACAATGGCTTTTCGCAAGCATTGTTTTTTGACAGTAGCCCCCAACTAGTACGACAGACGCATCATGTCATAAAACTGCTATCGAACATATAATCGCAAACAGGAATGAGTAAAATTAGAGTTTTAGATGTTTGACCGGTAATCGGACATTTAGGCGATGGACACTTAGGGGCGATGGACATTTAGGCGACGTACATTGGAGACTTAGGCGACGGGAAAAATAAAAATTTTAACATGCACAATTTAAAATCGAAAACTATACTCTTAAAATTGAAATTGAAGAGGATAAAAATGCTCAATTTACAATAGCCTTTCAGTTACCTATGTCGAATGTTGCAGGCCACACCGCCAACAAAATCTTTTAAATTCTTAACACCGTCGTCGAACTGTAGGCAAAGATTTTGTAAGCGTCACTGCATTTCGATGAATTTACGGAAACCTTTCGTCTTAGGCGCTGCTCCAATCTCATCTTGCAGTTAATACAGAGTGGGGCAGAAAGGAAAGGCCACCCTTGGCAATCAAAGATGGGTAATGTTAGGATAATGGGACTTTGCATGGCATGTAGGCGAACGGGGAGCCAACTAACCATGTGTCAATCACTGACCTTGATGCATACTTTCAAGGTCATCGTGATGCTAACTTTTTAACCATACTTCGTGGAACCCCATTGTAAATTAGAAACTCGGTAGACATTGACAAGGCATGGCCACTGCAAAAAACGGAACGAAATTCGGTACGTTAGTTTAGGAATTAGGGAAATTACAAGTTACAAGCATCATTCTGTTGATGCTGGCCGAGTGGCTTTCCTGCCAAACAGTTCTGCCAGGGTCTTTCGTACACCACGCACTGTGTTTATTGGTATATGGTGTTGGCAGCATATGCAAATTGGCATAATTCAGTAACCGTAATCAGCTCTGAAACAAAATCAGAAATATTAACCTGAGGGACGGACAACTTTAGTTTTATTTTCTAGATGACCACGGTGACTAAATTATGCCACCTTGCATACTTTTTTTGTTTTTATTTTTTATTTTTTTTGTTTTGTTTTATCGGTAATGTGGCGATGCCATTGCTACTTGACTTTTTTTTTTGGAGTAATATAAGTGGCTGGGTTGCTGGTCCTTTTACTTACATCCTAATACATTTGTGTATTTAGGTAAACTTATTATTATTATTAATATGCAGCACCATTCTGCCTATACGTGAATGTAGCAGATTGTGTCGAGTCATCAGTATTTCAGTTGCTGTTTGTTTCCAAGCAGACTTCACGTACTTTGAGATCCACTGTGCTTTATTTCACACTCACTGTTTGGCAGGAAAGCCACTCGGTCATCACAAAAGAATGATGCTTACGATTTCCGTAATTCCTAAACTAACGTACCGAATTTCATTCCGTTTTTTGGAATAACCATGCCTTGTCAATGTCTACAAGTTTCTAATTTACACTGGGGTTCTACGAAGCATGGTTAAAAAGTTAGCATCACGATGACCTTGAAAATGTGCGTCAAGGTCAGTGATCGACATATGGTTAGTTGGCCCCCAGTTCGCCTACATACCATGCAAAGTTTCATTATCCTAACATTAACCATCTGTGATTGCCAAGGGTGGCCCTTCCTTTCTGCCCCACCCTGTATAGCACACCGTAGTTTCTTCCAGTTGCAACGCCCTTATAGCTTTCCAGATGTTGGATGATGCTGGGTGACCAACAAGGTGCAAAAAACTTATAATTCCATCCTTCCGCCATTATGCTCTTTGGCCAGTCGTGCATTTGTTTCGTCTACATCACTTTTAAGGACTGCTGTACATTTTTGATTTCTCATTACACAACGCCACCTAATCATCGAAACACACTATTTTTCTTTAGTATTCATAAAACCGTTAAAACACAAGTTTGACTCCCCCCCCCCCCCCCCCATGATGGACGTTATTACCTCCATGGTCAAAAGTGATTTGGGGCCGATGAATAGAATAAATAACCCTTATTTGCTTGAAATGTGAGGGAGTATACTCATATTTTTTTGGGAGGCGGGGATGGTGACCAGCAGCTACAGTGTAGACTACTTCCTTGTGCGTTGCTATTAGTAGAGCGGCTTAGCACTATAATCGTGCACTTTGTGATACGAACATATAAATCGGCACGAATGAAGGTATTAATATACAAAACAAAATAAGCTATGGAACCACGCTGGATTTCATATGATGACGTCATAAATTCAAAATGGCCGCCAGAAAAAAACAATTTTGGGGCTGTAACTCCTTAACGGTAAACTAATCAAAAGCACAATGCGAAGCAAAAACGTTCAGCACACAATTATGGACGAAAAAGGAGGGAATCATCTTTTACGTAAAAACAACCCTTGAAACACAAAATCATATGTAAAGTACACCACTCTTATTTCGCGCAAACGCTCCTTTTTTCAATCGTTTGTTGTAGGGATATTCGTGTTCAAAATGCTCTTGTGAGCCCTGTAATAGCCCGAAATGGACAAGCTTAGGATTTTCTGAAAGGTGGGATCTATTCTTTCCATCGATCCTAACCTAAATTGTTTAACTTAGATAGGGACCGTCCTACGCTCATTTAAAGGCGAAGAGATAACGGCGTAGTGGCCAAAGCGTATGCTGATTTTCGAATTCACAGTGCTCTTGCGACCCCTCTAATAGTCCGGAATGGACATGCTTAGAATTTTCTGAAAGGTAGGGATCTATGCTTTCCATCAATCCTAACACAAATTGTTTTACTTAGGGACCGTCCTACGCCCATTTAATGGTGAAGAGATAATGACAATAGCCTAGTGGCGAAAGCGTATGATGACTTTCGAATCAACAGTGCTCTTGCGATCCCCCTAGTACCCCTAAATGAACAAGCTTAGCATTTTCTGTAAGGTGTGGATGTATTCTTTCCATCAATCCTAACCGAAAATGTTTAGCTAGAGAGAGACCAACCTAGCTTAATTAAAGGTGAAGAGGTAATGGCGTGATGGCGAAAGCGTTTGATGATTTTCAAATTCAAAGTGCTCTTGTGAGCCCTCTAATAGCTCGAAATGGACATGCTTAGGATATTCTGAAAGGTGGGCGTGGATTCTTTCCATCAATCCTAACCGAAATTGTTTATTTTAGGTACAAATACGAATATGTGCATTCCAATCGCACTTTCAAATTCAAAATAGCCGCTAGACCTATTACAGCTACAGCTTAAAATAGGCGTATGACGGTCCCTATCTAAGTTAAATAATTTTGGTTAGAATTAATGGCAAGAATAGATCCCCCTTTTCAGAAAATTCTAAGCTTGTCCGTTTCGGGCTATTAGAGGGGTAGCAAGAGCACTGTGAATTCGAAAATCAGAATACGCTTTCGCCACTACGCCGCTAACTTTAAACGTGCGTATGACGGTCCCTATCTAAGTTAAACAATTTCGGTTAGAATTGATGGAAAGATTAGTTCCCCACCTTTCAGAAAATCCTAAGCTTGTCCATTTGAGCCTTGGGGTCGCAAGAGCACTGTGAATTCGAAAATCACCATACGCTTTCGCCACTACGCTGTTATCTCTTCACCTCTGAATGAGCGTAGGACGGTCCCCATCTAAGTTAAACAATTTCGGTTAATATTGATGAAAAGAATAGATCCCCACCTTTCAGAAAATCCTAAATATGTCCATTTCGGGAAATTAGAGAGCTCGCACGAGCACTTTGAACACGAATATCCCTATAACAAACCATTGAAAAAAGGAGCGTTTGCGCGAAATAAGGGTGATATACTTTAAATACGATTTTGTGGTTCAAGAGTTGCTTTTACGTAAAAGATGTATACTAATGTTTCTGCCTAGAATTTTGTGCTGGACGTTTTTGCTTTACATTGTGCTTTTGATTTGTTGACGGTTAAGGAGTTACAACCAAAAAAACTGTTTATTCCTGGCGGCCATTTTAAATTTATGACGTCATCATATGAAATTCAGCGTGATTCCATAGCTTATCTTGTTTTGTATATTAATACCTTCATTCGTGCCGATTTATATGGTTGTATCACAAAGTGAACGATTAAACTGATTTTGGAAGCTAAGCCGCCCTACTATATTCACTTCAACCTGCAAGATTAATGGGTTGATCGTACGGACACTTATAGGCGCAACTAGTGGACACTTAGGCGAAATAGGATGAAAAATTGTTAAACATTAAAAAAAAATACACTAAACATCAGCAAATTTGTTTTTAATGTATCATTACCATTGTTTATGCTTGTAACTCAATGTCCAATGCCCAGCAACTGCTAAAATACACATGAAATGTCGCCTAAGTGTCCGATATTTGTCACCTAATGGCTCAACCGTTTAGAAAATTGTCGTTTTTCTCGCCAAAATGTACGTCGCCTAAATGTCCATCTCTGCTGTTAGTCTGCGTTTGGAATAATACTTGTTCGCCTTGCCCTCAGACGATCACCCGTCACCGCCAAGAGTGCTACTCCATTAACGACAGTTTAAGTCTTGTTAAAGTTTATGTTCACTTCAACAAGGTCAAGGCCTAGTTTTCAACAGATTCACCGGAACCAGAGTCTCTCAAACCTGGACCCCGTCACCGGAACCACAGAAACAAGCTCCATTTTAAAGGTCACGTTAAGAACTGATTCGCGCAATGGTTGTCTCATCTACATAATTAAATTAAAGTAATTTACCGGATGAAAGCAAGCTTATGTAACCGGTTCACAACAAAACCTGCAACAAAAGCACTGATCGTCAATATGCTCCCCAATTTTATTCCACATCAAATGAGTAACTGACTTGATCGGGTATGATGGGAATAGATGACATAGGCCTAATTTTCAATTTGTTGGGTATTTGCTCAGTTTAAAAAAAATATGTGTTACACAGTGCAAGTTTTAACAAAAGCATTGTACAGATAAACATTCAAAAAGCGGTACTGTGGCCTAGAGATCGACCGAATTTCGGTTTTGGTTTCGGCACCGAAAAAAGCAAATTTTCGGTTTCGGTTTCGTTTCTGGCAGGAAGTTAATGGCTCAGTTTCGGTTTCGGCCGAAACCGACGAACTGGTTACGGTTTCGGTTTCGGCTGAATCCTGTGCTTCAGTTTCGGTGAAGCCGAAACCACTTCTATCTCCTGGCAGTATCCAATTTCCGCACAGACTATTAGGCTGTAGCCTAGTGGTGTGACATCTGGGGAGCACCATCACAGATCCGGCTTGCATCTGCCATGCCCATCAATAATAAATACGATTTTTTTTAAACCTAAATCAAAATATTTAAATGGCTTCGTTGCACTGGAGGGTATTTGTGCTTTAATTTGTCTTTATTTATGTTTTCAAACAAAGTTCTTACTGAATGAAAAGCTCTTTTCCGTGCCCTGGACTGACACGAAAAAAAAATAAGACTATTTTTAAAATAAAAAATGAGTAGTGACAAAAATAATACAAACGAAAGTCCTGAAGTCTTGTAGCAAGACTGATTAGATTTTTTTTTTTTATTCTAAAACATTATTTTTGTTGGAGGGGTGGGGGGAGCTGGTGGGAGGCCACACATTCATGATTTTGTGATTTTATTCCTGCTGTTTGTCAAATTATTAAAATTGATACTTTTCAGGTTAGGTTTTGATTCCGGTTTCGGTAGTGGTTTCGGTTTCGACCGCAACTGATTGATCGATTTCGGTAGTGATTTCGGTTTCGGCCGAAACCGAATTTCCAGTTTCGGTAGTGATTTCAGTTTCGGCCGAAATCACTGGTTTCGGCAGTGGTTTCGGTTTCGGCCGAAAGTGAAAAAATTGGGTTCGGTCGACCACTACTGTGGCCTTGAAAATTTTAAGTAGAAGCTTTAAAAATCCTGGCAAAGACCTTAAAGGTCGGTTGCCACCAAATCAGCATTGCAACATCTAGGCCTATCGAGTTCTCTCTCGCAGGAAGCAATGGAATGCACAAAGCAAAACTTTTAAATGCAACAAGCAAGCCACGTGACACGTTAATTATTGAGTAAAAATTTGGTACGCCCTCGTGCACCTGGAATAAGCTATAAAGCTTAACGTTACTGATGTCACTAGATGGCGCAAAGGAAAAATATAAAGAAAATCTCCTGGCGCCATCTTAGTCTAGTGACACTAACATCGTTAACCTTTTACAGCTTGTTTCCAGGTGCACGAGGACGTACCAAATTTGTACTCAGTAATTAACGAGTCACGTGGCTTGTTTG
>JAHWFP010157304.1:0-14053 GCA_023313725.1 Lithobius niger | reverse complement strand
GGGGGGGAGAGAGATGAAAGAACACGTAGCCTAATTTGGAAAGCAAATGTTCGACAGTGTTCGTGTGGCTGATTATTTGCTGCAAAATATATTTACCCTCACCATTGTGAAAATACGCTCAGCTCTAGTTTCTGTTAAAGTTTCTGTTAAATATTTTAATTTCATATCACTCCTTTAAGAGGCCGAGTTTCGCCCAAGATTTTGTTTCCCGGTTGGAGTTAATGTCTCCTAACTAGGCTTTTTTTCGTATTACAGAGCAACCCATGTAAAAGGTAGGCAGAGAATTGAGACGTAACGCCCAATAATAATCTCATTATTTAAAGAACTTCTACCTTTGTATGGATATTTTTTCTCGGAATGATAAATATATTTAATTAACCTTGAATTTGATGAACAATTCGAAGTATAAGCCAAAATGTAGCAGTGCCTAAGTCGTACTATTTAACGTTTCTTCGGACCTTTTTTCCTCGGACCTTTTTTCCACGGATCTTTTTTCCCCGGACCTTTTTTCCGAGGACCTTTTTTCCGCGGACCTTTTTTAACGGACCTTTTTTCCCCGGACCTTTTTTCCGAAGACCTTTTTTCCCGGACCTTTTTTCCCGGACCTTTTTTCCGCGGACCTTTTCTCCGTGGACCTTTTTACGCGGACCTTTTTTCCTCGGACCTTTTTTCCCCGGACCTTTTTTCCGCCCCCCCTTTGCACGCACCGTGCATCACTAAAAATTATTCAGTGGCGACTACGAACCACAAAAGCTGTAACGAATTATGTGATATCAACCCAAAACACACTTCTAAGGATTCTCGCCGTAATTTTGTTCACCGTTTTAAGTCGTTGCATCGGCTATTAAACTGCGACTTTTAAACAATGGAAACGACGAACTTTATTCCTGGATACACAAAAATTGCATTGCAATCAGACGCAGGGAGTGTAAAGGGTGGAGAATTAGCTTCTAAAGGGGCCGACTTTTACTTATGGATTAACGAGAGGGGGGAGGGGGGGGGGGAGTTTAAAGCTTCACGCGGCAGTTGTTGCTGGACGCAGTTCATTTCCTCTTAGAGATTAACGTCGTAAGCTAGAATGTCGTTCAGCTGCTGTGATGCTTTCCCTTTTATAAGTCGTTTAGCTGTAATATTGTTTGTCTCTTGTGACGCTTACCTTTTTAGCTGTTATGTCGTTAGCGCTAATGTCTTTTGGCTGTTATGTCGTTTGGCTGTTATGTCGTTTGGCTGTTATGTCGTTTGGCTATTATGTCGTTAGCTCTTACGCCTTTTGGCTGTTATGTCGTTTGGCTGTTATGTCGGTTAGCTGTTATGTCATGGGTTAAATTTTTTTTTAGCTCTTAAGACGTTTAGCTGCTATGACGTTTGCTGTTATGTCGTTTAGCTGTTATGACGTTTGCTGTTATGATGCCTGAGCATTTAGCTCTTATGTCGTTAGCTCTTGTGTCGTTTAGCTGTTGTGTCTTTAGCTCTAATGTCGTTTAGCTCTTGTGCGATTTAGCTCTTATGTCGTTTTGCTGTTGCGTCGTGTTTTTTTGCTGATTTTTCATTTAGCTCTTTTGACGGTTGGCCCTTCTGACATTTGGCCCTTAGGACTACACCCCTGCCAGCGATACTTATTTTTCTGGGACCGATGACCACGTGGTTCTAGCTACATTAGCAAACGATCTAGCCAAACCCTGATCCCAACCCAGCATTCCGCTGATGTTGATTCTTGCATAAAAATGAATGAACAGTTTATCCAAGGATTATTAGTTGTTAATCCTAATATAGTTAGTCCTAGGTTTAACTGTACGATTTGTGATTCGGAATTTGAGACAGAAGTGCTTCTTACAACTCATCTCAAAAATCACAGAAAGGACAAACCCTACAGTTGTTGTGAGTGCGGAGCTTCATTTAATAATGGTACTTCTCTGGCCCTGCACCGGCGCATCCATACCGAGGAAATGTCGTACAATTGTGTTGATACCGGCGTAGAACTTGAAAAGAATAAAGGTCAAGGCGTGTTCAAGTGTTCAGTTTGCAGTGTAAAATTTGACACCAAAGCAGGGCTACGGAAACATACACTTAAGCACAGTGAAGATAAGCTATACAAATGTGACGAATGTGGCGATACATTTACTCTTAAATCATCCTGGCAACACCATCAGTTAGTTCACACTGGCAGCTTACCTTATAAATGTACCGAATGCATGGCAGAGTTTAAAACGAGCACACAATTAAAAGAACATAGGCACATACACACGGGCGAGAAACCGTTTAGATGTAAATTGTGCCCGGAAGCCTATGTTCGAGGACGGGAACTGAAAGAACATGTTTTGGTAATGCATTTAGGGCATGAAGAAAAACCCTTTAAGTGCTCACGTTGCACCGCTGCATTTAAAACGAATGGGGATTTAAGGAAGCACGAAGTTATTCATGGAGGTGTTAAGCAATACAAATGTCATGTGTGCGATGCTGTTTTTTTGCGCAGAGGCGATTTAAACAAGCATATCTTGAGACACACTGGAGCGAGACCATACAAATGCTCCGTGTGTGACGCTAGTTACACTCAAGGGAGTGATCTAAAAAGGCACATGATTAGACATACTGGCGAAAAGCCCCATGAATGTAGTGAGTGTGGTGCACGTTTTACATTAGCTAGCAGCTTGAAAAAACATTTTCGCTGTCACACCGGTGAAAAACCTCACATATGTGGTGTATGTGGCATTGCTTATGCGCGAAGGTCGACGCTCATTATTCACAGTCGCTTACACACAGGAGAAACACCATATGCGTGCACTTTGTGTAGTGCTTCGTTTCATCAAAAAGAATCCTTGAAATCACATATTAAAAGTCACGAAAAAAACCCAAATAGAAAACGCAAGGGCAGTAAACTCACGTCTGGTAAACAATAGGCCCTTGTATACTACGAATACGAATTTCCCAATCTATTCATTTTGATTTTATTGAGTTCATGCCTATGCAAGGTTTATTCTTGAAGAACTCTGGTGTGTTGATTCCGGTCGAGTTTTTGACGGGGGAGCATATGTTTTTCTCTTCACACCGTTAAATTTTTGTGGTTTCTGTTAGATCTGGACAGCTTGCCTAACCCAAGTCCTATGCTCTTGTTCCGAAATATATTGAATTTTCCATCGACAGCACTCATGATCAAAATGTTGTACGCCATCTGTAGGACGCCACCACAAACTAGTGTCAGCACTACTACTTCCGGACAAATACTAGGCTGAAACTGAACGTTAAAACCGAGCGTTTGCCAGTAATGTACAGGAGGCAGGCACCTGTCACCTGGCTCAATGTCACTTCCACTTGCGTTCACAGCTGGTGCTCTCGAGGCAAAATTGAGAAAGTAGAGTATCCGTTAGGGAGTTTTGAACGCGCTGCTTAAACGGTTAAGTCTAGCAAGTGAGTTATCCCATAACGAAATGTAGCTATAATCCAAGCCTAAACTATCATAGATGTGTTGGATGTGAAAAAAGTCCTTACACCTTTATACAGTCGATAAGCCCTAGGGCACGTTCATGAACAAAAGATAACGTCGAAGCGGACGCCGATAGCTTACACGCTGTAAAGAAATAAGCGGATCGCCCTGCCACATGTTGGCTGTACTTCCCGCGGCTACGACATTGTGTGAATCAGACAATGTGGCGCAAGCCATGCAATATAATACCATGACAAGGTTGGCGGTTGTTGCATTAGAACAAACACATGCCAATTATTACATTACGTGCAGTCTTTTGCATTAAGGAAAGCAGCGAAGTGGTTGTCGTAAGTGGCAATACTTTCCTATCCCAGAACGCAACTGAAAATCACATGGTTCCCTCAGTATGCGGCTATGTTCTAATATAAACAGATCAGGAAATCGCGCACAAGACGAACAATTTGCTCATGCCTTCCCGCGTGAGCTTTTAACGTAAATGAACAAGGTAACGCGGATAGGCAGTAAAATGCCTTTCAAACGCCGCGTCTCGTGTCCTCTCTAGACGTTGCGCGCGGTCCATGAACGTGCCCTTAAACAACTTCCAGTCACTTTTAACTTGATCAATTTGAAGATTGCAGTTCACTTTACGTCACGTAGAAAGCTAGAGATAAGAAGGCTAGACAGCTAAAAAAAAACTTCCAAGCACCCACCCAAATCCCTGGTGTGTTCCATATTAAAGCTGTCATGAACAAAATCTAAATTCAAAAACCTCAGGGCAGTTAAGCACATTCAGAAACCAATACCCATAAGACTAAGAAATAAAGGGAACTAATCGAATTAACATCCTTTTCAACTGCTAAGGTTGTCTCTGAACGAATAGGGAAAATTTATAAGACTGCGAATGTGCAGTTGTGTTTACTTTGATTTGTTGAATGTGTGCCTGTGCAATGTTTTTCGTCGACCTGTTGATGATTGATTTGTCTTTAATTTGCAGGTCGCAAAGCACTTAATATCATCTTGTATGTAAAGCAAGAAAAATTGTGAACAACCCACCCAAAGTCCTGAAGTAACCTAAACTGAAACTAACATGTAAAAATAAATTCAGTGCAATAAACCTACTTCCGGAAACCAATCACCCGTAGGACCAGGAGTGTGCACATTTTATTTTTCATTTTGTTGTGTTCTTGCTTGTGCAAGAATACTGGTGTATTGGTCACGGTTAAATTTTGGCTAAGTAGAATTTTTTCCGGCCGTTCTCTTTCAGATGTGAACTTTTGGCATTGTTACCAACACAAAATCGTATGCATCTATTGCAGTGATATTGTTAACCTTTACATCTTGCACATGGTCATACCGAATCTAGGAAAAAAGGTCCGAGGAAAAAAGGTCCGGGGAGCAAAGGTCCGGGGAATAAGGGTCTGCGTAAAAAGGTCTGGGGAAAAAAGGTCCGTAGAGGAAAGGTCCGGAAAAAAGGTCCGGGGAAAAAAGATCTGAAGAAAAAAGGTCCGTAGAGAAAAGGTCCGGAAAAAAGGTCCGCGGAAAAAAGGTCCGAGGAAAAAAGGTCTGCGGAAAAAACGTCCGCGGAAAAAAGGTCCGTGGAAAGTTAAATAGCACGACGTAGGCACTGATATAAAATAACACTACCAAGTTCGCTAAAATTCACAACTCGGACTCACGCTTAGTCCAACAAATTTTCGATACCACCCAGATATCTTCATCAGGCCTTGCGGATTTTTCTGCTTTCTACATCAACAACATCGTTGTTTACTTTGTTGTTCACTACGTCGTCTGCTTTGCACACTTTTGCATTCGAATTGCACACTTTTGCATTCGAATCGGCACTGATACACTGATAAATGCTATCTTTAAATATATAGGCCTATATATGTATATGTGTGAACATATATACCCTGACTACACAATTTAATAATGCCCTTATTAATTAACGTAGACCAATGCGATTTAAACTGTCTTGTCTCGTTAGGGGGGGGGGGGGGAGATGAAGGAACACGTAGCATAATTTGAGAAGCAATGTTCGTGCGGCCGATTATTTGCCGCATGTGTATTTACCCTCACCCTCACCATTGTGAAAATGCGCTCAGCTCTGGTTTCTGTTAAAGTTTCTGTGAAATATTTTAATTTCATATCACTCATTTGAGAGGCCGGGTTGCGTCCAAAATTTTTTTTCCCGGTTGGAGTTAATGTCTCTTGACTAGGCTTTTTTTTTTTCGTATTGGAGCAACCCATGTACAAGGCATAGGCAGAGAATTGAGACGTAACGCGCAACAATAATCTCATTAAAAAAAATAACTTTTACGACCTTAGCCTTTGTAGTGCTAGTTTATTTCGGACTGATAAATATTTCATTAACCTCGAATTTGATGAACAATTTAGAAGTTATAAGCCAACATTTTTCAGTGCCCAAGTCGTACTATTTAACTTTCCTCGGACCTTTTTTCCGCGGACCTTTTTTCCACGGATCTTTTTTCCACGGACCTTTTTTCCTCAGACCTTTTTTCCTTGGACCTTTCTTCCCCGGACCTTTTTTCCGCGGACCATTTTTCCGCGGACCTTTTTTAACGGACCTTTTTTCCCCGGACCTTTTTTCCGAGGACCTTTTTTTCCCGGACCTTTTTCCGCGGACCTATTTTCCTCGGACCTTTTTACGCGGATTTTTTTTCCTCGGACCTTTTTTACCCGGACCTTTTTTCCGCCCACCGGTCATACCAAATTGTCACTCAATAATTAACTTGAACTTGAACTTACACCAATAGGAAGCTTATTAGCTTTTTGCATTGGGAAGATATTATACCAGTTCTTGTGGTGGTACAGGTCTATGACACCATGTAAGTAGATGTTTAGGCGTCTATTGAAGCTTAAGCCAGAAGGTGCCTGTACAACATTAGCAGCGAGTCTGTTCTATAGGGAACAAACCCGGAAGGGCAGGGAAAGTTGGCGCACGCGCGAGTTACATCGCAGTAGGAATAGCTTCTTCCCGTTGTTCCGGGTTGCTGTGATATTACTTGGATCACGTAAGCACTTGTATATAAAGATCAGATCTCCTCTTGATCTCCTGTAAAGCAGTGTTGGCAGTCGTAATACCGTCAGGCATTCTGTGTAAGGTAAGTGTTGCGGAGTCCGTTGATGACTTTGGTAGTGCGTCGTTGTACCCTTTGATTTTGTATGCATCACCCTCATATTTAACCCACCAGGCGTGGTTGCCGTATTCGATAATAGTGCGTACAAGCGCTCAGTAGAGTCATAGGCAGGTTATTCGATCGTGTAACTGGAAATTTCTTTTAATGATCGCCAGTGCCGTGTGTGCTTTGGAGACCACATAGTTGAGGTGCATTGAAAATGAGAGTTGGGAGTGTACGACGATTCAAGGTCTTTTTGGCTGTTGCTTGTTTGCGATGGGGGAAGTACCCGGTGTCGCGGAGAAGTTGATTAAGTGATCGGAACCAAATGGGACAATGGCACACTTGGCTGTATTCGGAGACATTTTTGTTTTGTGAAAAGAAATTGCATTGTGCATTCCTCCACTTGATGCAAGCAAGTGTTAGATATTGTCAGATTCTGCATAAATGTGTGTTTATTGGGGGGCCATAGCCCATAGGTAAGTGCCCAGATTCTGCATACTTTCTTTTGGTAGCAATGCCACTAAGGACATGGCGTCTAACTATATTCGTATATCCTGCGTGAAATAGCTTTTGCAACATTTACGTTGATTAAGGTTTGAGTGAATATAGCAAAACCATTTTTCACGAGGCAAAAATAGGAAAATGAATGCCGTTGCAACATTACACACGTTTGACCTAGCTAATGTTACCTGTATCTTTAATACAAAATGGCGTCTGCTGAAGATTTACAAAAAGTCTTCGTACAGTGCCGTATTAAGCTAAGCACAGTAAGCAGCTGTAAGTTGCTTTGCACATGTTTCACAATCCGATTCCTGATCAGTTTACATTTAAAAGGCCATACAAACAATATAGGCGAAAGCTTCAAATGCGGCACAGTCACATGACTATTTTGTTAAACTCACTCTGATGACCAAGTTTTTAACACATGACTGTCCATTTGCTGTTGCTCAGTCCTTTACTCTAAATCCATTTTTAAATGTGATGGCTAGACGATTCTATAGAACACACGTGACCATCCAACGTGGAATTGTATTCCTCTTAGTTGTGGTTCTTCACTCGATGGTTCATTCTCACGAAGATGTGTTGGCAGGAAAGCCGACTCGGAGAAAAGCTTCAAGCGAGGCATGGTGCCCTTATCTAGAAGGCTTTGGCTAGTGTGCTGACCCTATCCTGTGCAGCAGAGTGAGACTTCAATCTGTGGTGGTCATAGGACAAGAAAGCAAGTTATTTTAATGTTTTATCACAAGAAAATTGCCACATAACCTGTAGTCACCTTATTTCACTGTGCACATTGTAGTTCACTCGTCTGACATAAAGCAAGAAACAATTGCCCGAGCACCCACCTAAAGCCCTGCAGTAAACTTTCTTTGAACTACTGCTGGATGTTCGATAAGCAAACTTACTAAAATTCGTTCCAGTCAGGACAAAATGTACCACCATACCTGCATCAGTGAAGCGCACGTTCACACTGGCATACGTCAACGTGACTTAACTAGATCACGATTTCGTCAAATCTGACGAAGGACTAGTGTACTAATTTATGGAAGCAACGTTTTTCATCATTCATTATCGGCTAAAACAGTTCAACTTGGGAGGATTTGGAAGCAACATGGATTATGAAAACCTACATCAACAGCATCTTTATTGGTTGCTGCCAAGGTAGATTAGTAGGTAGTGTCATTTTACTGAAAACATGTTATACTAGGGCCGTCATCAGTTCCACTGTCGACATAATGAAGCGGGCTCCTCTTTCTTTGCTGTTTGGCTGTCGATCGGATCGGATTTGCCTTGTAATTTCTAAACAAAAATACACAGCTGCTTGGGGTTTAGGCCATAAGAAAGGTGGTGAAAAAACCGTGAAAATGGTGTATTCAAATGTCCAAATCAGTCGACGAAAAGTGAGAATATCTTGAATTTGGTTTATTACCGTCTAACACCGCCTGTTTATCATCAATAATCAGTCTTTTAACAATCGGTTGCCTTGAAGAATTAGAAACGGCTTCGCGTCTCGGTGTTGTTTTGATTTTGGCTCTTGCTATTGGTCCATTTTGTCACCATGATGGTTCCTCAGCCCCATGTCCGATTCCGGATTTTTCTTTTGATAAACCTTGTCCGGACTCCCGTGCTACTGCATGCAAAGTTTGGTTTGGATAGTTTTTGTAGTTTTCGCGTGATGCGCGGTCTAAGATTACATTCGAGTGTCCTAGAGGAGCTACTCTCCAAAAAATAATACCTGCTTTCATCAGCGGCACCAGAAGGCAGTACGTGTCAGGTGGTCGTAGGTGGTGAAACTTTAACTATTAAATGGTGGCATCATTACCATAGCGACAATACTTGTGAAAATTGATGAAATGTGCGTGTGTGGGCAACATCCGAAGTGGAAGAACTTATTCTGTGTTCGATTCAAACCGTATTCAGTTCGTTACAAGAAACGTGAACCACGGAAGAAGGTTCAGCCTTAACAGTCGCTCTGCACGCTTCTCGGAGCGCAAAACTGTGCATTGTAATTAGCTCCACTCGTAATGACAAACCGTTTTAAAATTGGATGTTGGAGTTACAAAAAATAAATCTTGATCAGTCAGTTCTGATATTTCTTAAAATTATTTTAATATCGTAATCTGACTTGTGATATATTTTAAGCAATTAATTTTGTATTCAAACTCTTTGCATCATATTTTGATCTTCATGATGCTTTGTGCCTCCAGTTATTTGACGACAGCGCCATCTGGTGATTAATCGTTGAAAGCAGGAACTAGTTTCATCCGAATGTTTATTGTTGTCAGAGAAAAAGTGGCACTACCTATATATTCTACCCTGGTTGTTGCTATCAACTTCATATCAATATTTCCAGATTAGGGCTTGGGCCGGTGACACGGTTAACAGAAAGCGTTCTTCGTTTGGGAGCACAGAATTCAAGTCCTGTGGAAAACTCAACAAAAATAAGCAAGTGGCTTCATTTATGCCTATCAATCTACACCCACTGAGTATCCCGGGAGACGGGTGGGGACACAGCTTATTCACAAGTCCGTGTCTGTTTTTGTCCGTCTAGAGCCGCTTGTTTTCTTTGAAAGGAATGCTTAGCGATTCCCAAGATTGTGTTGGTCGTTTGCCATGACAGAGCATGCTACCCTAGTGGATGTAGTAAATCTCAGCTGCCAATGCCAGAAGGTTCTCTTTCACTCATTTAGAAAATGCTTGAAAAAAATAGGGTTGAATAGTTGAAAAGTTTACTTGCACAATCCCTAAGTTACAAGATTGTGTTCCCTAAGTTCAGTTATTTGCTGAAAACAGAGAAACAGTTTTCATGTAACCCACTGCAAAAGAGCACGCATACATGCTCCCCAGAGGTGCACAGTCAGATTTGTAAAAATGATTAGCCTGTAGTAAGTAGGACTTAGCAAACTGTGAGTGATTGCAGAAAACATTGTAGGCTGTCACACTTCTATGTTTCGTTTATCACGTCGGCCTAGAATCCATTGAATTGTGCATACGGCGAATTTGATATCCTACTGACTTTTAATATTATTTGGGTTTTTATGTCGGTAGATCCACCATTTTATTACCACAGCCCTTGCATAGTAGGTGGGTAGATTTTCACTTCTACTCGGAATTAAATGCTATAGAAGCATTTTCAGTCTCAAGTGAAAGCTGTGTATGTGCAGAAAAGGTACTCAAAATCCGTCTTAATCCCTTTTAAATTATGGCCGCCATCTTGTTGGAAAATGGCGGCCGTATTTCTGTTTTCTTCATTTATCTCGAAAATTATTCAAAGTCAAAAAATTCGAGTCAAAAATTAAAGAACGGAAAATTCTACACAAGTTTGGTCCTATAGCATTATTTGCTAAGGTGCAGGGACTTTGAGATATGGCAACAAGGAATAAGTTAGTTTTGTTTGACTGGATCATCGACTTGTAAAAAACCCGTTGTATAGCAATTTTCTTGTTCAAAGTGCTCTTACGAGCTATTTAATAGCTCAAAATGGACATGCTTAGGATTTTCTGAAAGGTGGGGATCTTTTCTTTCCATCAATTTTAACCAAAATTGTTTAACTGACATAGGGACCGTCCTACGCCCATTTAAAGGACGAGCAGTGATAGCATAGCGGCGAAAGTGCTTGGTGATTTTCGAATTTAAAGTGCTCTTGCGAGCCTTCTAATAGCCTGAAATGGACATGCTCAGGATATTCGGAAAGATGGGGATGTATTCTTTTTATCAATCCTAACCAAAATCGTTTAACTTAGACAGGGACCGTCCTACGCCCGTTTAAAGATGTAGCTGTAATTGGTGTAGCGGCTAGTTGCAATTTCAAAGTGCCATTGTTATGCTCATAATTGCATTTGTTTCTAGGCTAAACAATTACTGTAAGGATTGGTGGAAAGAACAGATCCCCACCTTTCAGAATATCATAAGCATGTCTACTTGGGGCTATTAGAAGGCTCGCAGGAACACATTGAATTGACGCTCCTCCATTACCTCTTCAGCTAGGACGGTGTCTATCTATGTTAAATAATTTTGGTGAGGATTGATGAAAAGAATAGATTCCCACCTTTCAGAAAATCCTAAGCATGGGCCATTTTGGGCTATTAGAGGGCTCACAAGAATACTTTGAATTCGGAAATCACCATGCACTTTCGTCGCTACGCCATCATCGCTCCTTCTTTAAATGGGTGTAGGACGGTACCCATTAGGCGCCTGAATATAGCGCAAAAAATGGCCAAACCTAGAAGTAATTAGTACAAAGATGAAACCAATGGCATTCGCCTTTGAAAACTGTCATAAATAACATATTAAAAGTCTACCAAAATATTTTTGGTGGAAAGCCGCCATTTTTTTCAAAATGGCGCCCAAGTTCGACACTTTCACTGTTATTTATTGAAATGCTGAATTCCCTTTCACACTTAGCAAAATTATATCCCTAACTTTATTGTTTTTCTTGAAATTTCCTTTCCAATGATACCAAACATAACCGGAAGTAACTACCGGAAATGGTACTAATGTGTTAGTAAAAACACGCCTTTTTTTTTCAAAATGGCGTCTGAATGTGTTACTTTGAATTCCCTTTCACAGTTAGCGATATTTTATCCTCAACTGTATTGTTCCTCTAGAAAAATCCATTCCAATGACACCAAACCCAACCGGAAGTGGTACTATTGAATCATGATTAGTGCATAGTACATGCCGTAATGGAAAATGTAATACTGCCAAAAATGGAAGGCATTGTTCATTTTGTGTGAAAAGCATTGAATTTGGTATGGATGCACGTGAAGGTTAACTATAGAAGATGAAAAACTATGATTGCAAGTTTAAAACGCTCCCGGGGGTGGGAGAGGGATGACTTAATCCCCACAAAAAAGATATTTGGCTGTAACTCCTCAACCGTTAACAAATCAAAGGCACAATGTTAAGCAAAAATGTTCAGCACACAATTCAGGACAGGAAAGGTGATATGCATCTTTTACGTAAAAGCAACCCTTGAACCACAAAATCGTATTATCACCCATAATTCGCACGAAAGCTCCTTTTCTCAGTTGGTTGTTATAGTGATTTTTGTGCTATTGCGAATCCTCTAATAACCCGAAATGAACATGCTTACATTTTCTGAAAGGCAGGAATCTGTTCTGTCCATCAGTCTAACCAAAATTGTTTAACTTAGATAGTCCTACACCCATTTACAGGTGAAGAGGTACGGCCTAATAGAGAAGCGTATGGTGATTTCCGAGTGCAAATTGTTCTTGCTAGCCCTCTAACTGCACGAAATGGACATGCGTAGGATTTTCTGAAATGTGGGGCTCTGATCTTTCCACCAACCCTAACTAAAATTGTTAAACTTATATATGGATTGTCCTACACTCATTTAAAGGTGAAGAGGTTACAGCGTAGCAGCGAAATTGTATGGTGATCTTCGAATTCAAAGTGCTTTGCTAGCCTTCTAACTGCCCGAAACGAACACACTAAGGATTTTCTAAAAGGTAGGGATCTATTCTTTCCATCAATCCTCACCGAGGTTGTTATCTTAGATACAGATACAAATACGAGCATTATAATGGTACTTTGAAAATTAAACTAGCCGCTACACCAATTACAGCTAAACTTTTAAATGGGCGTAGGACGGTCCCTATTTAAGCTAAACAATTTTGGTTAGGATTGATGGAAAGAATAGATTCCTACCTTTCAGAAAATCCTAAGCATGTTCATTTCGGCCAATTACAGGGCTAGCAAGAGCACTTTGAATTCGAAAATAAGCATAAATTTTTGCTGATACGCCATTCATTACCTGTTCACGTTTAAATGGGTGTAGGACGATCCTTACCTAAGTTAAACAGTTTGGGTTCGGATTGATGGAAAGAACAGTTTTCCACCTTTCAGAAAATCTAAGCATGTCTATTTCTGGCCATTAGAGGATTCGCAAGCGCACGAAAATCACTACAACAACCGAGTGAAAAAAAGAACATTCACGCGAATTAAGGGTGATGTTACGATTTTGTAGTTCAAGGGTTGCTTTTACGTAAAAGATGTATAGCACCTTTCCTGCCCAGAACGGTTTTGCTTCACATTATACTCTTGATTTATTGACAGTTAAGGAGTTAACAGCCAAATAACCTTTTTGAGGTGATTAAGCCTCAGAGAAGGGGGGAGGGGGTTGAACTTGCTATCATAGCGTTTTTTTTTTTCAGTTAGCACTCATGTGTATCCGTACCAAATTCAATGATTTTCACACAAAGTGAACAATGCCTTCAATTTTTGGAAGTATTATTTCCATTACTTACGTCATTGTGTTGGTAAGGGTCGACCTAAGACCTCTGTGTTAAACTCTCAACTTTGAGAGCTTATAACTCCGTCAAAAGTAAACATCTTTAAACCAAATTTGGAATCAAGCCTTGACTAGTCAAGGACTGTCTGCAGTCCAAAAATTGTGGAATTCGGTCCAGCCAAACCCGAGATGCAGACAGGGGCCAAATAGACAACTTCTTGTTCTGCTTCTTCTTAATGTTGTTGTTGTTGTTCTGGGGATACTTTCGTCTGTCCTCTCTACAGGTCAAACCATTTGTCCTATAAAGCTGGTTCTTAGCTCATTTTACAGGTATTGCTCTGTAGATGTGCCCTTTTCATAAGGCCTTTTCTAAGTGGTCAAGTGGTTCAGGGGTTACAGAGCTCTAAACCACCAGATTGATTGTTTTACACTGTTTTAAACATTGTTATTATGCAACAATACCAATTAGCAAACGCCAGCTGCAAGACAGAGACTGAAGATTAAAGGATTTGTTTCTATTGTTACCATTGGCGATACCCAGATTAGTAAGGGTCAGCCTAGGGTCTCTTGTGTTAAACTATCAGCTTTGACCGTCAACTGCACAGTTTAGCTGCAATTCTAAAAGTAACACAAATTAATAAACAAAAACGGAACGTTAAATGTTTAGAGTAAGGATCTAAAAGTTAAAACCTATAAGGAACACGGACAAGCTTTGACAGTCAGGGTCTAGGTGTAAAATTT
>JAHWFP010157301.1:0-16077 GCA_023313725.1 Lithobius niger | reverse complement strand
GGGGGGGGGGGGGACGCAAACAAAATGGTTATTTTCAGCCATTCCTAAACAAAGACTGGCCTTGATAAGGCTTAACAGTTTGCACACAGATAAAAAGGCTAGAAATTTCTATGAAACTAGCAAGAAACTGACACGAACTTCAAGAAACTATCAGGAAACTAAAATGAAATTATCAAGCATGAAAGAAGGAAGAGTATGGGAGACGCAAATAAAAAGGCTATTTGCCTATTTTGATCGCCATTCCACAATTCGCTTATTTTCAACTCTCGATGGATGTTGTGACCTTTCTAATTAAGGAGGATGACTCAAATTCTGTTCATTAGAAAGGTAGGATGTCCTCTTTGCATCAAGGGTAATTTAAAGAGTATACCCATGTTAGGGACCGAACTTCGCCCGTTTTAACAATGGCTTATAACACAGTTTATGAACAAAGTCTGGCCATGATAAGAACCAACAATTTATACTCAGCTAAACTGGAAAAAAAAGACGAAACTCTCAAGAAACAAACAAGACACTGGCAAGAAACTAACACGAAACTAGCACGAACTTACACGAAACTATCAAGAAACTGGTACGTAACTAACAACAACTACCATGAAACTAGCAGGAAACTAACATGAAACTAGCCAGAAACTGACACGAAACTAGCTAGAACTCACACGAAACTAGCATGAACTAGTAAGTCACACACACGTGCGGCGTAGTGGCCGCTAATGGTGACGTAGCAGAAAGTAACTCAGGTAAACACAAGGCTTTAAATCTGGCATGAAATCGTGCTACTCGTTTTCCTTTTGCAGGTAAATGCACCAGGCTTTTTTGATCCGCTCTTGTCCGTCCTATTTAGACTCTTCCCTACGGCAGCTCGGCTGAGCTAGTCGGCAATGTTGATTCTATGATTCTTGCTTTTAGCTTAAGGTGGGCCAAAATGCACATGCAATTCACTCCGCCTGCAATGACCCGGGTTTCGCGTCTTTTATATCCTTAAAACCCGTGCCATAAAAGCTCGTAACAACACTGTTGCGTCTCAGTGACTCTATTTTCGACACACGTGCTTGTTTGAAATCCAACTTTAGGGGCGTCTTCTAGTGACACCTGGCCTACCTTGTAATGCAGGGAAGCTCAGTTTCAAACCTTCCGCCCCCTTCAGTTGGTGGTTAAGGGTTGAAATGTTTAATGCCAAATAACCGACATGCCATATTCAACTCTGCAATCGAAAAAAACTAAGCTAACCTCATATTTACACAAATCTACAACTCCCTCTTTACAAATTTTGCCGAAGACGTTTACCCGTGTGAACGAGTCTGATTTGTTCATTGACTGCTTCCATCCAACAGTAATGCAGCCAATCAACCATTTATTTAATCTAACCCTGAAAACATGTTTAAAAAATATTAGTTACACTTTGCACCATTGACCTCGTTTATCTGTAAATGCATGCATTTTAAATGTGTGTATATTTTGTGAAAAAAAAAACACTTGTAAATACTGTATATTTCAAAGATAGCCTACTTACGTTTAAATATGTAAAGTAAATTTATTTATTCACCATTACAAAATGGACAATGTGCGCCTTAGGCTCATCCTTTTCCCCCAGTCGATCCGCAAGTGTGTGTGCAAACTTTTTAATAAAAAAATATATGAAGTTTTTAATTTCCTAGTCTTGTTTGTTTGAATGTCATCACAATTTGCACAGTTGCCATGGAATCCTCTTGATTGTTTAGTGCGCATAGAATGATTTCCTCAGTGCAGTCCATTTGTAAGAAATCAAAAATCAACTGTTCGCTCATGATCGCTACTCAAATCTGCATTTCTATTTGAAATCAAGGGTTGATTCACCAATGCACTATCGTGAAGCACTGTTTGAATTGGAAAACTGTCTTTAACATATTCTTCTTTTGCTTCGAGATCCACGAGATTCGATGTTGCAGTCGTGACCAATGTTTGCATGTTTTCCATCCCCGCTTCTTGTGTAGAACACAATTTAAAAGCCGACTGCTGAATTGTCTTACTTATATTGCCCACTTCATCCACCAAAAGTAGGAACAAATCCAAAAATTGTGTTGCCGTCTCACCAGAACTTTCCAAATTGCACCCTTCATTCGTACTTCGGGGTACCTCCTCGTGTGATGTGGTGGTTGCAGCTTCGTTCCGGGATAGTGATAGTGTCTTCCTTGGCGAATTTGGGAAGCGCATGCAATCTTCCCATGATGGCAAGGATTGCTGTGCAAACAAGTGTTTTTTTTGCTCCACTCTTGCCGTCTTGTGGCTTACCAATTTCGTTCCAACTCCTTGATAGGGCCAGAAGAAACTTCTTCCTCCCAATGTTGTTGTGTTATTGGCTCTGGCCACACCATGGGATATTGACATGGCCTGTCACCACCTCCTTTTTGTTTGCCACGTCTCGGTGACGGATATATTCTGGCCTTACTAATGTTTCTCTTTGTGAAAAGGTAGTTCGCTTGTTTGTTTTTAGGCTTCACACCACCACTTGTGAACCACTCTGCTACTTTAGCCTCCTTTCGTCTCTCGTTTCTCACTGCTTGTTTTTCTGCTTTGTTTTTATATTTTGGTGGTGGGTCTTTTTTTTGCCTTTCACCTTTTTCCCATTGCTGGTGGCCTTGACTTTTTATTGTTTCATGGCATACTCATAAGCATGATTCCCATGACGCCGTTCATGTTGACTGATGTAGTGTCACGATGACGGGCGGTTCGTGGGTTTCCACGGCCGGTGACCACGACCGTCCTCGTTATTGTCGTCTTCCTGAGATCTGTACACAGCACACGACATGCTAACTTTTCAGTTAGGAGAGGTCTGTTTTTTGATGACTGAGTAAAACTAGTTTTTCAGCGATGTCTTAACTCGTTGGAAATTGCTCAAGTTGTGACCCGAGTTTCTCGTGCATGTACATAGATATCCACATGTGAGGGATAAAAACGTTTCCCCGTTGGTCAGTCTTGACCTGATGCAAAACGCCTCAAGGTGTTTCTCTGCTCAGACAGCATCCCTCTATCTCCATGACAACCCATTACACCTCGGTTGGTCCCTTTAATATTCAAGAGGGTCAGTTTTTCCCGCTTCTCCCCTACTTGAGTGCTTTTATTCCAACCTCGTTTTAATACCCTTGGTTTTAGGAAAAAGACGTGCGCAAATTCATGCTGATCGCACTCTTTGTGCCGCTTTCTAAGACGTACAAAAGTTGACTTTTCCTGTTACATACATGGAAAGTTCGTTCCAATGTTGCTTTACCATTAATCTTTGATGGAGAAAATAAATCGACCACATCATTTTTGTTGTAAAATGTGAAATGATCAAACTCACGTTCCGTCTGTGTCATGTGCTTTACTCCTCCTTGAGCATCGTCTCTTGGGTCTTTTGACCAGATTGCTTTGTCTTTGCCGATGTAGTGAATTGCTGTCAGTTCCCTGACTCCTTCCTTGATTTCTTTGAATTTTACATGATCAACTTTGTCATACAACTTGTTGAATTTTACAGTGTTGGTTGAAACATTTCCGACACATCCTGCACATTTCTACCTATTGTAAAAATACGTTGTATTGTGTCCGATGGTATCTTGTCCTTGACTACATGCTTTTAATTCCGGTTTGTACATTGGCGCAAATCATACCTACGTTTTTGGAGTTGCTGGAGCCTGTGATCCTGCTCAGACCCTGAACAGTTCTCTTGCTCATATACTGCTCCTGCTGGTGCACCAGTGTTACTTGGTTCGTCATCTTTAACAGGATTCCACACCTTCCGCAGTGTTGTAGTTTTTCTGCTAGAAAACGACCCGAACCAATCCTTTTTGGTCTTCCACGTGATGTGTTGTTTCGTGATTGATTTTCAGCCACAAGTGGTGTATGAAGTGTTTCATTGTCTTCAATGGGTGTATCCAAGAGATCGCCTGTCACAACTTGCTCTTTTGGTTCCGTAGTAGTTTGAGGTACACCCATTAGCTCCGGAGTTTGTTCTGCTTGCTCAGTCAGCGCTTCTTCTTGTTTCTTGGTTGTTTGAGCTTCACGGTTGGCTTCTTGCCTCTCATGGTATGGTTGCAAGTGTTGGATGTTGATGACCCCATCATGCTTTCCTGCCTCCATGTTCTCCAGCACAAATGTCTTCTCGGATGATTTCTTTATCACTTGAAAAGGTCCTTTAAATCTTGGTATTAAGCCTTGTGCTACACCTTTTGCAGCGTTGCTTATTTGATGTACTTTCTTCATATCAACATCATCTACTTCAAATGTTCCTGGTGAACCCTTCTAGTTGTAGTACTTGTTTTGTCTTTCCCTACTCTGCTTCAGTGATGCAACTGCTTGCTTGTACATGCCTTGAAATCCCTTCATGGCATCCTTCTGGGCTTCTGCTAGTTTCTTGTCCTCTTCTGGATGTTTTGAGCTTTTCAGAGCATCTGCTTGCTCTGTCCATGGACATGATAAATTCCTGCCAGTCACTATTTCTGCTGGGATGAAACCAGTGGATCACTCTTTTGAGTATGGATGGCATAAGCAAAAGCTTCTAGCTTATCCGACCAGTCGGAGTGGTTTCCACAAAATGTTCGTAGCAAGAGCTTAAGTTTTTTGTTGGTTCTTTTGACTCTGTTTCTGGATGGGTTATACGGAGTACAATAGTCAGCCTTGATACCCAGCTGCTGCATTGTTTGCATCCATATATTGTTGAAGAACGAACTTTCGAGAAAGCTGTAGATGTGGCTCGGCAGTCCCCAGTGAGTCACTGCCCAACGTAGTACAATAGGTGACTCTCAAAGTCAGGTGAAAACACTATTGCATCATCTGAATATATCATGATGTGCGAGAAGAGTGAGTCATACAACATGATGTCCATCATGAGGGCGAATGATGCAGGAGCTCCTCCAAGTCCAAAGGCCATCCATAGAATGACAAAACTTCCTCTATGCGTCTAAAAAGAACAATACACCATGCTAGCTTCATCTAAAGGTACTGGTAAGTAGCCTGCCTTTTGATCAATAACTGAAGTATGTGGCACCTCCCATCATGCCTAACACTTGTTCAGCATTATTTGAAGCATAGTTGTCCTGCTAGCAATTTGCTTTAAGGGGACAAAAATCGAGAGACATTCGTTTCTCCTTTTTTGGCGCATCTCGTTTTGGTGCCAGAACAGGGACAGTGCTCCACTCACTGAACTCTCTCTTGATGATACCTTCGTTCAGCCATTCGTCCAACTGTTTGTCAGTAATCGCCCTTGTGGCATGATTAACCGGCCTGAGTGGAACTCAGGGGTAGCATTAGGTTTCAGGTTGATCTTGTGCTTGTACACATGAGTCTTCCTAATTTTTTATGTCAATACCTGCGGAAACTTCTTTAACACCTTTTTTCAGGCGTTTCTTCTGTGAAATCCCAGTTTTTTTCAGCTTGCTCAACTTTGTCTTTGTCAATTTTCAGTTTCAAGCATCATAAATCTGCAAGATGGATCCATAAATGGAGTCAACACTTTATCAGTGAACATTTTCCATCCTCCATTGCGGATATCTACAACCATCCCAGTTTTAAGAAGAAAATCTCTTCCTAATAAAACTCTATCAGCTGCATCATTAAACACTTAGAAGGTGTGGGTCATCACCTGGTTCTCACCCTATCTGATCTTTGCTCTCATGTACCCTTGGCCAGAAATTCTGCCTGAAGCCAACAAGAACACAACCTTTGAATCCTTGTGTAAATGATGTTCTTTTTTTTTTACCAAATAATCAGCTACTTCTTTGCTGATGATACTTGATGTACTCCCTGTGTCCACCAGAGACAGGTAGGTCCTCCCTTCAATCTTCACTGGCAGGAGTGGTATCACCACTTCTCAAGTTTCTTTTTCCAATTCACATTTTCTGCACACTTTACATGCTCGAACAATCTAGACAGTTCCTCTACCCAAACCATCCTTTTTTCGCCAGTCCATACTCCCCCACTTGGCTGCCTTGTACTGACGATGGATCAAGGAGCCAGACGGATAAGAGCACTGATAAATAGTCCTTTTTTTTTGGAATATTTTCCTTGCACTGGGATCTGAAATGTCCAATTTTGCCATAAGAAAAAACCTCTCCACTACCTGCTTTCTTATGTCTAGCTTCATAGACACCCTCGCTGAATAGCTCTTCAGCTACATCATTGGTTTTCTGCTGAGGTGGTTTCCCCGCCACCTTTGGTTTGGCAGAATACTTTCTTTGCTTGAATCCAGCCGGATCTAGTCCTTGGAAAGAACACTTCGTGTGCTGTAGACCAGTTTATGTATTTCAACATTATCCGTCTGTTTGTAATCTCTTCGATTACCATACTTCTCAGTATTGCTGTTTGAAGATGGCCGACACCATGCTAATGCAGGCTCAATGCTTTCAGATGGATCAGGGGATGGTCGGTAAGTCCGTTGACGAACGATCAACTCTCTAACCTTGTTTCCTTCCACAGCAAGTTCCTTCAACGTAGGAAACTTCTTTCCTTGTTAAGTAGTGTAGATATTCAGGATGTATTTGCTGCAGCACTCTCTTAATTTTTGTTCCTTCTGACGTTTGAGGTTCCAACCTCAAGTAATCAGCCTGACTACTTAGAATGAAATGAGAGACGGTCTTAAAACAATACCATGTTTCTACATCCCCTACTAAAGGCAAAATTGTTTTCAATAGATATTCTTCTAACAACTGGAAAGCTTGTTGATACTTCACAATTGCATCCAGAAATTCCTGCTGTGACTGCTTGTCCCAGTGTCCTGTATACTTGGGTGTTAGTCTTCGAGGCAATTAAAAAGTTGGTGCACACTGAGGTAATATAGCTTGTTCAGCTACAGTGTTTACAGTATTTCCCATACTCTGGAATGGTGTTAAACCAGCATTCGGAAAAACCCTAGCACTTGCTTGCTCACCATCCACTGCTTGGGCTTTCTCTTTTTGGAGCATTCCCACGACTTGGAACGATCTGGCCGGTGGTTGGACATCATCGTTTCAAGGCAGCACCTGAGTTCAGCAAAGATTTCGGGTTGTCCCATGTGAGACGTTCCGAAGTTCCAGATGTTCTTTCCCATCTCTTGAAATTCAGCAGCATGCAGCTGAAGTTTTAGAAATACACTTTCTTTAAAAGGTTACTCAATGGACACATCAGTAACCATTCTTCCACTGCAAAATCATTACTGTGTTTTTAGCTTTCGCTAAACGAAGTGGTGGTTCTTGAATTATTTTCATGCTCATTCGTTAAGACTGGTATTGGTGGCATTACAGTAGAAATAGTAACCAAACTCTGCAACTTTTGATAAGCTTGCTTGTATACCGCTTGATTTCTGGCAACTTGCGAAATAATGATTATGACGTGGCATTGTCATGCACGCTTGTACCATCATTATTCCCAGTAAAAGTAACACTTTTACCTGACCGTCCTAAAGTTGTCTCGTCATCATCCTTATAATCTGACTTGCTTAGCTGCTGCTGAGAAATAGTGTATTTCTTTTTTCAGAGCTTTGTGGCAGCACAGATGGTGAAACATGAAATGGAGTTTGCTGCACCTGCACATTTCCATTCCACACTACTTTTGCTTGTTTCACTAACAAGAATAGTCCTATTTTGGCTAATATTTGTGTCACCAAAATGCAATGACTTTTCCATCAGCCTAGCTAACGGAATTTGCCCCTAGTCCGACCGTTGTGGCGAATTCCTACCACTTGTACAATTGCCAGCGTCTTGCTGTCCAACTGCAATATGTTCATCCTTATTTAACACATTTCCAGTAATAATCTGATTTGGTCTAATAACATTTGAGTCTGCTACCGGTGTCAGCAAACACCTGCTTGAACTTGATCTCGTGTTCATATTTGACACACAAAATACTCTATAAATAAAACCACCAGTATGCTCACCTAAACTGACAATCTTTACTTTGTCTACTCTTGGCGACTCGTTCTTGAGAAGAAACTGCCAAGGCACCACTGAATAAAGTGTTTACTATTCTGAGCTAACGCTGCAGCAATAGCTTGGCGAAAAAGCATCTGCAATTACAAAACTCGGACCGCTTCTTCAAAGGGTTTAACGAGCGTTAACCACTCCTGGTCCGCTTCTTCAATTTGTTTTTCAACAATACGGGTGAAATTTATCTTTCGACAAATGTTACGTTTGTAATAGCACTCCTCAACAACGTCGAGTTTCCAAAACGCAATTTATTGTTTTCCACAATAATATAAACTTCACTCTCTCGTATTTGTTTTTCAACAAAGTACCAGCACGTAAAAGAAAGATTAGGTGAGAAATTGCGAGAGCTCCTTGTTCATATCCTGGGCGAAGGCCCCCACGGTGCACGCGGTGGCCGCTAATGGTGGCAAAGCACAAAATAACTCAGGTCAACACAAGGTTTTAGATCTGGTATGAAATCATGGTACTCGTTTTCCTTTTGCAGGTAAACGCACCAGACTCTTTCGATCCGCTCTTGTCCAACGTATTTAGGCTCTTCCTAACGGCAGCTCAGCTGAGATGGTCGGCAACGTCGGTTCTATGATTCTCGCTTCTAGCTTAAGGTCCCAAATGCACGTGCACTTCACTACGCCTGCACGGGCGCTGTGTTGGTGACCCGGGTTTTGCGTCTTTTATATCCGTGAAACCCGTGCCATGAAAACTCGTGCCAACACTGTTGCGTCAGAGTAATTCGAGTTTCGACGCACATGCTTGTTTGAAAGCCAACCTTAGGGGCGGCTTCTAGTGACAGCTGGCCTACCTTGTAATGCAGGGAAGCACAGTGTCACACACGAACTACAAGAAACAAACACGAAATCATCAAGTATGAAAGAAAGAAGGTATGGGAGACGGAAACAACATGGTTATTTCACCCATTCCTAACAAAGTCTGGCCTTCATACGGATTAACAATATGCAGACAGATAAAGGGGCAAGAAACTAATACGAAACTAGCAAGAAACTAATATGATACTAGCAAGAAACTAACACGAAACTAGCAAAAAACTAACACGAAACTAGCAAAAAAATAACATGAAACCAGCAAGAAACTAACACGAAACTGGCAAAAAATTGACACGAAACTAGCATAAACTAACATGTTAACTATCAAGAAACTAACATGAACTAGCAAGAAACTGACACGAACTGCAAGAAACTAGCAAGATACTAACATGAAATTATCAAGTATGAAAGAAGGAAGGGTATGGGATGCAACCAAAATGATTTTTTTCACCCATTCCTAAGCAAAGTCTGGTCTTGAAATGGACCGACAATTTGCAGACAAATGAAAAGGCAAGAAACTAATATGAAATTAGCATTTAACTAACATGAAACTAACAACAAACTGACACGAATCTAGCAAGAAATTAACACGAAACTAAAAAGAAACTAACACGAAACTAGCAGGAACTAACGCGAAACCAGCAAGAAGCTCAGAGTTTTGTGGACGTACGAGCTCTAATACTTTTTTTTCCTAAACGATGAATCCTTTTTTGGTCTAGTTAATTTGTTGACTTAGCACATGTTTACCTCCGCCCAGTTTTGTTTATAATAAAAAAGGAGCATTAGAAATAAATATTTATGTCTATGGTTTGACCCATGTCTATTGCTTAATACCGTTTAGTCAATGCCAACACTAGTTTGTGTGTCTAGATTTAGCGTGTGTTATTATGCTTAGTTGAATCTGCATTGTTGCAGGTAGTTGGCAGATGGCCTTGCCAGGCAGGGACGGCTAGGGAGGCTGGTCGTGTGCACTTCGCTCTTGGGCGGAGACATATGTTCCCGGTGGTTGCAGGGATCCTTGGTGAGGGGTGGTCTGCGGAGTGGCCTGGCAGTGCCACGGGCCAGAGTTTGTTTCTGTTAAACCCCTCTACGGTTAGACAATGTTCTCTCACGCAGGGATACCGGCGGGCTTTCTAGGCTCCGCACGGGGCATGTGTAGCTTCAGTCGCACATGTTTAGGTTTGGCTGGACTCGCACCCCGATGTATGCTTGTATAGAGGAGACGGTACGACACTTCCTCTTTGATTGTCACTCTGGGCTATGCAGCAGCGCTTTGTTATCAGTGATGGGTTCAACCCGTTGGTCTGGGCTCTTGGCGTCCTGCCGCATTTGGCTCACGGCATGGGCCTTTGTGCAGGACTTCTGCAAGCGGTTCAGTCAAGCAGGACTTCTGCAAGCGATTTAGTTAAGCAGGACTTCTGCAAGCGGTTCAGTCAAGCAGGACTTCTGCAAGCGGTTCAGTCAAGCAGGACTTGGGTCCACTACCGCAGAAGCTCCGAGCAAGATGGCCGGCCTATCTAGATTCCGGCGTGTGAAGTTTAGAAAGGTTTAAGATTTTGATTGCGGTTTCTGGTGTTATGTGGTTAGTTTAGGTTAGGTAAATTTGGAAAAAAACTTACCTTATTTTCGAGAAACGGCGACCTTAATTTACCCTTTACACCAACGGAGATAGTACAACCAACGTATACAGATCGATGGTGGACGCGCTTGGAGCCGCTGTGGAAGTGGTTCCCAGGACTTCTGCAAGCGGTTTAGTTAAGCAGTTCGCTTGCTCTCTTTCTTGTTCCCGACATCCCTGCTATGTTTTTCTCGCGGCTTTTGTGTGAGTGAGTGAGTGTAAGCGGTTTTTGGAGTACTGGCCTGTGTTCACTGCGTTCAGATTTCGTTGTTTAGGTTTAGGTTAGGTATTAAGTAGCATTTAGGGACGAAAGCATGGGTGTATGTCCATTGTCCAGTATAGGCTCAGTAGCAATGAAATACAGCCAGTTTGGGTTCGTGCTCCCTAAAAACATACAACAACAGCACAGCCCCTCTGTGGGATGTGGAGAGGCGGTGGAGACTAGAACGCACTTTCCTCGTTGTAAGCTCTCAACATATTCGCAGTTTTCTAGCACTTGACCTAAACATGATCTCCTTTTTAAGGGTGTACCCATACAGTGGTAATCATCCTAATTTCTGGGCTCTTAAAGCTGTGTTGATTCAGGTTGAATGTGATAGGGTTATCTCTTGATTTGGGCTTTGCCGTTGTTATGTATGTCGGGCACAATACCAGCTAGGCTATTGCCCAGAATAAATTGTATTGAATTGAAATTGAATTGCGCAGTTTGGCTTCGTGCTCTCTAAAAGCGAAATCAAATATACAGTGTGGAAGGTAACCCGGTTTGGGTTCAGCAACCTTAAATAAAGAAAAACAACAGCAGTATTAGCGGCCAACAACTAGGAAAAAAATTTAACTGACAAGCTCGCGTTGAAAAACTAAATAAGTCGTTCAGTCATGTCGGCCGCCAAACTTTGAGGTCATCAAATTAAAGAATTAGCACCCTACGGTTTAAAACTGAAAGATATATGCGAAAACTCGGATTGTTTCACGAATTAACTGTTTTATGCTTTTCTTTCCACGCGCCCAAAGCAGCGTTGCATCATTTGGTACCTTCCTAAACGACCAAACAGAGCGAACCAAACGCACCACTGTTGGTAACAGTTTGGCTCATTCCCTGCTAATATCCGTGTTGATGCAGCTTGATTGACGTCAACATTGTCAGTGATGAATCTGTTCCCGGCAAAACTGTTACCTCGCGCATGCTCAAACCTCCACCCCAGCAAACCACCTGGCATTGGCATTGCTCTCGCCTGGTCACATCTCTTAGCCAATCCTGGTCAAATCCATTAGCCAGGTCTGGTCGTGGTTAAGGTATGATGTATCGAATACTCTGCTGAGTGTTGTAGTTTAAGAAGGTACTGAACGGCTGACGCTACATCACTGCGCACGCGCGACGTCAACTTTGGAGCCAAACTGTCTCTAACAGTGGTGCGTTCTGTTCGCTCTGTTCGGTGCTTTAGGGAGGTGCGACTGTTTTGCTGTTTTCTTTGTGGGGCTGATGACCTTATAAGTCAATTCTCCTAATAAACTACACTGATTATCGGGAATAGGCATCCACATTGCCTAAAATATTCCCAAAAAGGTCACATACGGAAATACTGTCCCTATGTTTATTGTCGCAGCTGCCAAACCATTGTGCCAAAACGTGCTCTCCACTGCCACCTAGCGCTGCCTCAGGAAACCGGTGCTGTCGGTGACCCCATGGATGTGGTGGGTCAGACGAGCCAGTTACCCTCTTTACCACTCGTAATGGTGTTGGTTCCTGTACCGTTGCTAAACAAGCCGAACCTCAGTGGAAGCGTACGCGAGCGCTGAAGCGGAAAAAGGCCTTTGGACCCTCGTTTCCCCTGGCTACTTTGCCGCCTCTCGTTCACCACAAACAATAGGTTTTCTGCACTCGACCCCACTGTCACAGCAGTCAACGAGATTCCTGCCAAAGGAGTTGTATTTGCTACTGTGGGTGCTGCAATTGGTGAAACAGCTTGTGAGAATGCGCACCAGGAAGAAGGAATTGCTGATAAGTCGTTAGTGGCATCTGAAGTCGTCGTTCCCTCTGGTTCCCTTCCCGCTTTTGGGTCAGGTGACCTTCCCTTCTTCCCGTCTAGTGTTAAAGTTAACGGAGTGGTGACAGAGGTGTCGAAGGAATCAACCTCCAGTAAGCTCTGGGCGAATGAGTGTGAAGGGTGTGAGGACTTTATGGATTCGGCAGATTCGCTATTTAGTGATTCGACTATTGATGGAAGTTGTTGCTCGGACGATTCTGAGGTGAAATGCCGCAATGTAGAGCGTTTGAAAGTGGTAGTGATGCCGTGATGTGACCTTCACCTAACTTAGATCAAGTTTTGTGTGTGGAACGTGAGGGGAGCAAGCAATAAGCTGGCAGATATAGAGAAATTGTGTAATGATGTTGATATTTTAGGCATTGTTGAGTCAAAATTACCTGTAGGGTTTATACCATATTTTAGGGATTTACTGGATACGTTAGTTGGGGAATTTCAGATGTACGGCTTTATGTTAGGGATGGTATCCCTTTTTCGGTTTTTCCAAATCAAGTATGCAGGGGAATTGATGCTTGTGTTCTGAAAGTCAAGTGGGGAACTCGCTGTGTCGTGGTTGGGGCTGTTCATGTTGTTGGAACTTTCTCATATTCGGAGTGGGTGGGCTGAGTTGGATCCCTTCCCGGGCCGATTGTTCTGGCAGGTGACTTCAACGCACACCACACGCTCTGGGGCAGTGTGCACAGCAACACACGGGGACGTCTTCTGGTAGATTCCATAGATCAATTGGGACTGGACGTCATACTGAATGGTTCAGTTACGTTTGTTAGACGTTTCGGTTCACAAGTGAGCTAACTTCTTTGTTTTCCTTTACAGTTTCAGACTAGTGCATCTGCCAGCCCATGGATCTTCGTGGCAGTGACCATCTCCCGGTGGCGCTGTCCAGTCAGGTGCTGGACTCTCCCTGATCCTTAAGGCCGACCGGCCATTGTCAGCCTGTGGTCTGCTTGGGTACATTTGCTCAGTAGCTCAGCAAGTGGAGTTCGAAGCCTACTGGTTGTCGTAGGCATGTCAACCCCAGTGGCAAACGTATTGGCCCTCTGTGATGGCCTCGAGCTTGCAGGATTGCTGTTTGTGAAAGACGCAAGGCCTGGCATCACTTTGTTCGGAGCCGCTGCGACCACAGGTGGTTTGAATTCGTCAGTGTTGCGAGGGAAACAGCTTCATCTTGAGGAAGGAAAAGGCCAGTTTCGGCCGTAGACTATGTGATCACATCTCAGACGGCATTTCTCCCTCTAAGGTATGGGCCTTAGGTTGGCCGCAGGACTCTAGACCGTCTGTAACCTGGGCGTTTGACTTGAATGGAGACGTCTTTTGTGGTTCTTAGATGCCTTCAACGCAAATTTTGCTGTAGTGTTTAGTGCCAGCAAGGGCCCTCCCCACCCCCTGTCATGTCAACTGAAGACTTGAGTGCTGCCCAGGCGCCTCTAACCCTGCTTGAACTCACGGCAGCCCTCAGCGCGTGCCACCTCGGGGGTTCTCCGGGTACTGATAGTGTTACATACCCCCAGTTGAGGAATTTGAACTTAAGTGGACAAATGGAATTCCTTGATTATTTTCAAAAGTTGTACGATGGGGCTTATATTCCCCAATCGTGGCGCTTCTCTGTGCTCACTCCTGTGCTGGGTAGGGGAAAGCCGAGATCTATGATCTCAAGCTACAGGGCAATTGCCCTTCTCTCCTGCCCTCGGAAAGTCTACAAACGGATGCTCATCAGCAGACTAGTGCATCAAGTCGAAGACTCTAGTACGGTTTTCACAATCACAGAGGTGCACAGGATGCCATGCTGTACTTTGAGTCAGGCATCAGAGAGGCTTGGGTTAATGAGTGCTATGTTGTGGCTGTCTTTCTTGACATAAAGGCGGCATATGACATGGTCGACATCGCTTGATTGGATTACTCTTTGGCTGGCCTTGGTGTCACAACTAAGCTTAGAATGGTGGTGCTAGCTCTTCTCGGTCACCGGCAATTCACAACGAGAGGCAATGGCTCCTGGTCCAGGGTGCTGGCCACTGATAGGGGGCTTTCTCAGGGAAGTTGCCTCATCCCTGCTTTATTTGCGGTAGCCATCAATTCACTACTTGTTGCCCTGAGCGCTACTGGTAATGTGGTCTCCTATGCAGGTGCTGTGTGGCTAACGGGGAGTGATCTGCCAGCGTTACTCTCCACTCTTGAAATCGCCGTTGCCACCTGTTCTCGTCTGTTGGCTGCCCATGGATTGGCCCTTTCCAGTAATAAGACGGAGCTCATGATTTTCCACCACAGCATCAAGGCTACAGAATCTATCTTGGTGGATGGTATTTCTATTGTAGCTAAAGATAAAGTCAGGTACCTCGGGTTTTGGTTGGATCCGCACCTTGACTGGGTGCATGACGTAAATGCTGTCAAGAGTTCAATTTCCATGCGGCTCAACATTTTGAAATCGGTTGCAAGCAACAGATCGGTAGCAAACAGAGCCACTATGAATGGGCTGTACAAGGCGTACATTCGACCTTGCGCTGATTTTCACATTCGATTTGCGCTGACTCGTTGGCAGTGATTATCTGTGACTACATGTCGCTCTTGCAGCGGGCTCGGAATTTATTGTTTCCCCGGGAATTGGGACCTCCCTTCTATTGAGACGCATTTGACTTGTCTTCCTTGCCCCTCTGTCGTCACTCCTCCCCTGCTGTGGCTCTGGTGTGGAAATGTGAGTCGGGCACTCAGCTGTGACCCCGGGTGCAGACGGGACCCTGAGTCTGTTTTAGTGTACTTTGATGCTTTTTTCACCATTGATGAGGGGTCAGGGGGTGTTTGGGGTTTGCGTCACTGGTTTGCGGATTGAATGCAGTTACCAGCTTTCAGCAGGTGCCGTCGGTGTTTGTGGGAGAACTCGTGGCAATTTCCATGGCCCTGGATATCAGCCTTGAATTGCAGCTTCCGAAAGTGGTGATCTTTACTGGCTCCCTTGCGGGTATGGAGTTCCTTAGCGGGAGCTTTGCATCCATGGATGTCTCCCACCCAATTGCCACCGAGGTTAGTTGGAAACTGTTTCTGGCCCACCAGACTGGCTATCAGTTGGAGTTGAGTGGGTAAAGGCACACTGTAATATCTTTGGTAACGAGCTGGCTGACGATCTGGCTAAGAGAGGGGCCTCTCAGGAGGACCCCACTGTCCATTTTCTGGCTGGCCCTAGAGATCTCTGGCCAATTGTTATGCGTCATGGCATCAGAGAGTGGAGCGAGAGATGGGATGGTGGCACCTCTGCCCATTCTCTTTATAGCATTCATCCGATCGTCTCCTCACCGAAACATTTGGACGCCATATCGCGTAAAGAGGCAGGAATTTTGTCCAGGCTCCGCACTGGGCACGTTCCGCTATGTGCCCATCTTTCGGCTGGGGTGGGCCAGGACCCCCCCCCCCCCCGCTGTGACTGTTGTGAGTTTTATGAACCTGTTTTTCATTTTCTGTTTGACTGGGCTTCTTGTTTGCTCCCAGTCGTGACCCTTTAACTGCGGTTCTGGGAATTCCCCCCATGTCCCCTGCGACAAGCTTAACACCCGTAAGGCTCTATGTTTCTGTTAAGCAACTGGAAGGTTCAGGGTGATTGTCTCGTGGCTTCAACAATCCTAGCTTTGGCTTACTTGCTCCCCTTCGCTACCACATGGTTGTTAGAATATACCGTAAATAGGTAGCAGGAAGCATAT
>JAHWFP010157297.1:0-13678 GCA_023313725.1 Lithobius niger | reverse complement strand
TTCTTCGCGATAACCCTCGCCGGGCTCCAGAATCCTGGTGTGGGGGGGTGCTAGGATCAATGCTCCTTTTTCCACAAGTGAGTTCACTTCCCTGATTAACCCTGGGGTTTTTGAAGGTTCTGCCAACCAAGTCGGCGGGGAGTCTGTAACGGCTGGGGTTGATCTGAATGGTGGCAGATAACCCTCTTCCAAGACCGAGAGTACGAACTCGTCCTTTGTAATCTGGCGCCAATTGTCTACATGTCTGGACAACCTGCCCCCCACCTGTCGGTGAATGGGGGGGTGTCCTGTCCATCTCCAGTCAGTGTCGGGGGTAGGGGCGACATCCTCTTCCACGAGAGAAGCCTCTTCGACCTGGGAACCCACCCAATCCTCGCCCACGTGAAGCAGAGGGGGGTTGGTCCTGAAATGGCATTTCACTCCTGTTGTTTTCGCTGGGTTTCTTCATTACCGCCTTTCTTGCGTAAGGTGTGTTCCACTGGGCGTTCTTAAGCTGCATCTTGTACATACTCCTGCCGCGTGACAATCCACGGTGCTGTGGCGTTGCTGACGTGCCAGGTCGCACTTTTTCTTTCAACTCCGGCGCAAATTCCAGCAGTTTACCATTAAACACATCAGCCGAGCCATGAATCGGGAGTAGTCGTAATTTACCTGCTACTTCCGCTGAAATACCACTTGCCGACTCAAGTAGAGCGTCTCTACGTCTAAACGAATTATTCAATAGGAGTCTACTTTGCCAGTTCAAGCTATCCTTATGAAAAGATGATGCACGTTTCAGGATGTGCATGCATTCACGAATGGTCTCGTTCTCCCGCAACTCTGGGTTGACCAGAGCGAGTGCTTTCAGTGCTGCCGTGGAACTAGAATAAGCGAGTTCAGCCTGAGAGCTTGCACGAATGCTGGCTCGCAAAATAATGTCATCTTCCTCAAAATGGGACCATGGTGTGTGAACTGCCGAAGGGGTTCTAAGTGTTGAGTCCATTTCTAGATTGCACACGTCGTGGACATATTCGGCTTGTGGGAACGTGGTGTAGCGATTCCGTTTCGGCGCACCCTTACCTGTGGCACGAAAAAACATTTTCGTTTTCTTGGGGTCATGTGGTGGGTCCGGTTTTCCTGTTGAAAACGGTTGCTCGTCCTTACGTGTGAGTGTTTCATTGTTGAGAAGCTGACGAAACAGTACAGCTGATTGTGGGAAGTGAATAGGTCTCGGTTTGTCACTGCCCTCATTGGCCAGAGTGTCCATTGGTGGGTCGTCCGGAATTTCAAGCAAAACGGGGCATTCCTTATAGAATCGGGTGTGTCTCAGGTGCTTGAGGGTGGCTTCAGCAAAAGTTGTCCATGGAATGTATCCTGGGCCTTCGTCGAACGGATCGCCGATGTTAGAAGGCTCGAAATCGTCATTATCGGGATGACCCGAATCGTGGTCTTCATCATCCGAATCTAATCTCCTTCTTTTTGACGACACTTGAATTAAATTCTCATCTTCGTGATGGCGTCGTTTCCCTGATAAAGACGGCAGAACCGGTGTCTCCGACATCAATTTAGGTGCGTGCGACAACGACGCGACACGTGGCGGCGCTCCCGCGACCCCAGGCGACCGGCCGGCAACAACCGCATGCGCTTGGCCGCCGACCACCGTCGGTGCCTCTGTGGTGACCCGTCCACTTAATCCGACGTTAGCCGTCTCTAGGAACGAGTGCATAAGGTCTAAAAGTCCGGAATACCTCTTTTCGTTATCACCCGAAACACTAGGCACTTTCACTGCACTGCTATCTATTCCTCCACCAATGTCGTCCCGACCGCCGCTACCTTGTTTGGGTGCGGTCGTCCGACTATTTTTCACCTTGTCGCCCGGCCCGGCCTTCCGTACATTCTGCGTCCCAGCCACTAACGAATCTCCTTTCTGTTTTGATTTTATTATCTCCTTCCCCTTACCCACACCATTACTAGGTGATTTACGGTGGGGAAGAGAATCATCACAAGATTTACTACACTCAGTAATTTTTCCTACACCGTTACTGGGTGAATTACGGACCGAGACTTGTTTTTCTCCCGTGCTAAGTTTTTTCACCTCTGTTTCTCCTACACCGTTACTAGGTGATTTGTGGATTAATTTTTTCTTAGCACTATCACTGTGTTTGTCAACGCCATCCACGTCCGCCTGATTAATATTTGTGACTTGCACACGTTTCGGCGACACAGTCTTGGTCGACGGCACGTGCTTAGGTTTGGGCACGGACTTCAGCGGCGACACGGCCGTCTGTCGGGTTACCTCCGCCCGCGTCGGGGTAGCGTTCCCGTACTTGCCCACTGCCAGTCCCATCTGCGCTAAGTCCGATCGGCGTGCTACGTATGGAGACTCCGGCTCACCCACCGGGCTGCTACTAATCCAGGGTTTGATAGTATGTAAAATATCGGCCATGAACGACCCCATTTTGGCATCCATCCCTGAGAAAATACGGTTTTCAAGTGACGTTGCCTTTGCATCGAAAGCCGCGTTAGCCGCTGCCGTTGCTACGGCGACCATCGTTTCCTCGTTCGTCTTGGGTGGCGGTGTTGCCGTCCCGGGCCCGCTGAAACTCGTTGATGGGTCCAACGTGGTCGTCGAATTTTCCTCCTTATTCAAAGGTTGTTCGATTGTCTCCACTGCTCCTAAAGGAAGGAGTTCGATGTCACAGAACTCCTCCATAACGTCTGCGTTATTTCCCGAGTCATTGTTCACCGCCATATTGGATTCCACGGCAAGATCCGCTTCAGAAAACACGTACGGTAGGTCCGGATCCCCACTCATCTTGGCCAATCGTTGATCAAGTGATTCTTTTTCACGTCTTGCTTTTTCTTTGGCCCGTTGACCGGCCCGTTGGTCCGATTTTTTCCACGTCTGGAGAATGGACGAAATGGTGGTCGGATGGTGCAGGTCACATAGTTCACACACTTTGGAAACGAAGTCACAAGCACGGCATTGTCGGCACAGTGGGTGAAAATCCCGCGGTAACTTAGTACACTTGCACCTAATAAAGTTTCCAGTCTTTAAAAATGCCCGAAGTTTAGCTTCAGAATCTCGCACTGACATATTCGATGCCAAAAATCCGTGTAACACAGTCTTCTACACAAACAAACGTCAAAACGTCCAGAGCAAAAGCGATGCACAACCACCCTGGATGGCGTGCTCAAATAGTGATGAAGGGAGAAACCAATATGGCGCCCACCAGGAGAGGAGGGACAGCGCGCCTAGCGGGAGGTGAGCGAGGTTTGAGAGAGAAAATTTTAAAAATGGGATTTTTAAATTTAATTGAGCAATTAAAAGCGTAAAATGGTGATTTTAGCATAATAACTGAAGGTAAGTATTTGCAGGTAGTAAGAATCCCTCGACTGTTTCTTGCACGAACACTTGTTGAACGTTTCCGAATTAAGTCTCTCACGAAGCAGGTCTTTAGCCTCCTCCACTGTGGCCATTTTGCTGCCGATAAATCCTATCCAATCGTCAAAACAAAAGTAGCGATGTCACAGCACGTCCTCTCCCAATGGCGTGCTCAAAATGTGATGAAGGGACCAAACAAGATGGCGACCTCCTAGATAGGAGTAGCAGCGCGCCAGGCGGGAGTGGAGAGAAAGTTTTGGTACAAGCTAAAAAAGGGGGTTTTTTAGTTGATAAATGAGCAGCGATAGCGTAAAATGGTGATTTTAAGCATAATTACGGAACGTAAGTATTTGCAGGTAGTAAGAAAGTTATTTTGTATACAACATTGAATTGGAGGGGTAAAAATCATTAAAATACAAAATTTATTTCAAAACCTTGGTTAACCAAAGTTGGGTGATAGTTATATTTTCATTATCTTCTGGCTCGGTTACTATATTTGCATTTAAGCATAACTAGGGGAGTCTTTTGCGGCTTGCTGCAGACTTAACCCACTCTTTTCTTTTGTCAACCAGGCCCACAATGACTTTCCTAGCTACCGGCACAGTTTCACTTTAGTTTCCGCATTGGGAAATCCCATGCACAGGTTAAGAGACTAGATAAACAAACAAACAAAATGTTTCTTATAGTCTCTTAATGCTTGCTAAATGGTTAGGCTTAGGCTAACACCCCAACATAGAACATAAACCTATGAAGGATTTTGCTCTTGCGCACTCCAGCAACATCGCAGTCATTTTGCAATACAGTGAAGTATTTTTCAATACAAAAAATTGAATAAATGTACTAAAACGGGCAAGATGATTTAAATCAATGATTTTTTTTTTAAATTCAAGTGATTTAAATCGGGTTGATTTAAATCAAACAACCCTGTTTTTGAGCCAGTCTTCGATCTGAATGAAAGAAAAAGGACAATTTGAAATTTAAAGTTCTTAGCTGCAACAAGGTAGTAATGTAATTCCTTAACTGGACATTGAAGTCTTTCATCATCATTACTAGTCTGGGGTCCGTGGGCAGGAATTGAAAAAGATCTTGATGCTTCAATGTCTTCACTCTGAAAGCAGCACGGGTCAAAAGCCTCACAGTTGATGCTTTTAATTTCGCTGCAAACGATTCCGGAAGTCAAGGTGACAAGGAAAAATGTCTTTCTAGCTAAGAGGCCAATAGTAGCTTGTCTTAATGGTTCGTAAGGGTCATTCAGAAGACTTGTTAAGACTAAGGAAAGATCCCATTTCGGGGAAAAGCATGTGTATGACGGGCCTTTTCACTCCGAAAGCTTTGATTAGTTGTGAAATCCTGAAATCTTCAATGATTTTTGTACATCCAGCTGCTTTAACGATAGAGTTCAATACCGAACGAAACACTTTGGTTGCAGACATATTCATTCATGCCCGCCGTAAAAGTCCATCGAAAAATTCAATCAGCTGTGCTCAGGGATGTGCGATACTCGAAAAATTCGAGCAGAGTATGAAACTTGTACTCGAACTTGGCTCGCTGCTCGCGTCCATACTCGAAAAACTCGAATCCGGCGAAAATGTGATAACTTCGTCAATTTTTGACCGATTTTGACATTACAATATACCAAATCGATCGTCTCGACGAGAGCTTTCAAGTGGTGCAGAATAAAAGTCAATAGGCCATGCAAAGTTAATTGTTTGGTTTACAGGCGCGTGCGGCTGCTTTAAATTATCGCGGGTCGAAACTTTTTATTTGAAACTTGGTTCACCCGCTAAAAATCACATTTTCGCCAAATATTGACAGTTTTTGACATTCCAGTACACCATTTTAACCGCCTCGAAACGAGTTTTCCAATGGTGCCAATTTCAAACCTCTAGCTCATACCACTAAGAAGTTATTTGACAAAAACTAAAAAACTTTGAATGTTAGATGACATAAATAACATATTTAACAATATAATATTTTTTTAGGCTGACTTCATATTCTTTCAGCTTTGAGCTAGGTACATGTCAAAGAAATGTGGTTAGTTAAATAAAATAAAGAATAAAATAAAATAAAATGTCTGGTTGCCTGGTGCTTCAATTTGCAACCTCGCCCGTAAACCAAACAATTTTTTTTTGCGTGGCCATAGCTCAAACCAATTTTAAGTTATATCCTTAAAACTGGAAAACCATGACCCACACAGTCAACTAAGCACCATCTTTGTTCCTATTATCTTAACAAATTAAAGGGAAAATTGCAAACAAAGTATTTCCATCAAATACTCGAACTCGGCTCGATACTCGATTCTTCTGTTGCAAACTCGGCTCAACTCAACTCGAATTAAAATTTTTCTACTCGCACATCCCTAGCTGTGCTACAGATACAGCCAAGGGATAATGCACCAACGAAGCCATCGAAATGTATTTGACTTCGTAGATCTTGAGTGCGTTACCTCCGAGACATCTGACGAAATGGTTGGCAACCTTCTTCGAAATTCCATCCGCCTGGCATTCAAGATAACTGGCACCGCGGAGAATTTCCAATACTGTCACTTTGTTCAATTTTAATTTTTCTGTTAGAAGGGGAAGTTGAACTTCATTCATCACGATCCAACTTTCCCTTCTTACGTGAATAAACTGTACTACTCACTGATGCTATTTCTCCCGTTTCTCAGTAGGCTTTGGTGTTTTCAAAGTCGACGAAGATTCCGACATTGAAACATTTGAGGTTTTGGTTGCTTTCCTGGCACTTTCCTTCGAAGGTGACCCAGCCTCTTAGTAAAACAGGAGGTGAAAGCCGTGGCGACGATCCGGGAGTTGGCGGTATTATTTCCAGCAAAGCGCCAAGTGCTACAGCATTAGGTAGATCAGATTCCCGCATGTGACCGTGTCACAACGACAAACTACGAAGCTGTCATCTTGGATTTTCCACGAACGCATTTGCATATAGTGTCAATAATTTCGGAAATCATGTGTATAAGGGGAAGTATTTTTAAAGAAGATGTTGCCCCTACAAACACGATCCCAATTTGCTGTGCAAACGCTCCATTTTATACAGGATTCGTACAGCACATCGTTTTTGTTTTTCAAGTATTTTTCAGTATATTCTTATTACCGTTTTCCAATACATTTTAATATGTACAACAAATGTTAATAATGACGACAAATTTGTTTTAACTGAGGAGAAAACCGTTAGTTTTGCTCGAGTAAAAATTCAGTTATTTTACAGTATAAAAAATAAATTTCAAGTATATTCCAATATTTTCCAGTGTAGAGTTTTTTTCACGCATTTTACAGTATTTCCAGTATCTGTACGAACCCTGATCATAGTTCTTTTGGTGTGATGGGATGCTTGTGCCATGTTACCGCAATAAACAGTGCAACACAAAATTTCAAATAAATGATGCTTTTAAGCTTGCAACAGAATTACACATTATTTACCTTGACGACACAGTCCTTGGCTTCTTGAATCAGTTTCATTCTCAATTCTTTTTGGAATACAGGATACAGGAACTTGGTCAACATCATTTCCAAAACTTGGGCTCGCTGAGTATTCCACTCCTGAACGTTTTTGCTAAATTCGTCCTAAAAACACAACATAGTGAAATCAGCAGAAACTACTGCAAACACACCAGGCACCATCAAATAACATTTCTGGGATACTTTAGCAGCATGTCATCTAGGCATATACTTTATGATTCAATGGTCATAATGTAGACTTTAGGTGTTACAGAGTTAAAATTTGAAAGACTTAGATGAAGGAGATGCCAACTAGACAACTTTTTTTTGGGAAAATACTCCTTTAATATGATTATATGATGAATCCAGGAAAGGCTGTATTTACCAGTCAGAGCCTGTTCGGTAACTAACAGCTGATCAAACGCCGATCAATCGATCATCAAAACCAATTTCCGATTATTAGCACCATACTGAATTTCACTCCTTGTTTTACTTACCCTGTAATACAACTGTTTGATCTCATCTAGGTAGGCGCCATGGTAATGCTCCACAACTACAACATTTCCTCTTTGCTGTTTTCCTTGTTCACCTTCCATGCTAATGTTAAGAGATATTAGACGCTCCTCTTCGGCCTAAAAGATGAGGAAAATAGGTAAAGTTAAGTAACGGGAGAATTGTGCAATATAAATTAATAAAATATGAGGTTATTAAAACAAAACAAAAATTTTAAATACAGTTAAACCTAAGGCTGTACAGATGCAGATACCGTATCGGTAAATCTGCAGATATTCAATGTATCGGAATCGGTATTTCTTAGAGATTCCTTTGCAGATACCACAATTCACCCTTAATGATGTAGAGTTTCATGTTTCCTGCCTGCTGTCTGCCACAGTTCTGGAAATTGAAGTGCAACACAAAGTTTCATCCTGAATAAAATCATTATCTGCATCGAGAACTTTGTGTTCCCTGCCTTCAGAAGGTCACGATTCCAAAAATAATAGTGCAACACGAAGTCTCGTCTTGAATTAAATCAGTATCGGCATCGGTTTAACAGATATCATGCGGTATCTGATCGGTATCTGTATCGGATCGGTAGCAGTGGTATCGGTGCAGACTTAAACCCCATCATAACGATTCCTCTTACAACAATATACCTGTTTAACACTACTATTTTTGAAGAAGCTCTTCAAGCAACAATGCATGCAAAAGTGATTGTTTATAAGATCACACGGACTATGTTATAAAAAGTTTTCATTGCATTAAATTTGTTTTTACTATCTGAAAATATTTACCAGTAGTATTGGCTAAATTCGCTTCTTTTGTGGTTGGATCCATGTTTACTGCCCAGCATGCACTGCCATCCAATTCTCACAATCGCTTTGAAAAACCCTTCCGGGTTTAGCAAGAATGGGGAAAGTGGGTGGGTTTATAGTAAACGTAAGTATTTTACTATTTTAGGAAAGCCTTTTATACCGTTTATCTTTTTGTACCCTTATATACTCCCTTTGCATCCTTTTATACCTTTTTCGTACCCATCGAAACGCAATGGGTTAGGGATTATATGTATGTGATATCTCGGAAGGCTTTGAGTTGCAGTAAATGGTTTATATTTCCATCCAAAGGTGATTTGCCGTTGGAATGAGATTCAATACGGTGTTGTTTTGTACGATTCGTTTGTAAGGTTGATTGTGTCGTTCTTGTGCTACATTACTGTTGCCATCTCTAAAATCAAGCGTCGGTATAAATGTGGTTCGTGGAAGATTTCTGAAGTCTTTTGCCAATTAGGTTGATGTTTGGTTTGTTGGTGATGAATGGCCCTAGTATTTTCTTCATTGTTTCCATTGATTGATGTTAAGTGTTGTCTCACGCATTGGTGGAACTTTTGTTTTGTCCAGCCGATGTAAAAGCTCGCGTAAAATTGGCACGGAATTCCACATACCACTTTAATTTGGTTTGATTTCTTGTTTGGGGAATGAATCTTACGTTAGGTTGGAGAAGAATGCCCTCTGATGGTGTGGTTTTGGAGAATTCTTTACATTTGCGCAGATGGTTGACTGAGAAGGGGGGTAATGGGGTTCCTACAAAACCGTACGAATCTCATTCTAACTACCATGGTTAGGGGCACCACCATTGCGTGATCACCAACAGGAAGAGACGTTCACACAACCAACTCGAGGCCGAGCGCAGAAAGCAGCAGCAAAATCAACCACCATTTTGGTGTGTTCACTGCAAAACCAACCGCCTGAAGATATGCATCAACTGAATTCACGAAAATTCACCGGTAAGCAACCTTTTTACCCGTGTGCAAATACTTCAAATTAATAATTCCGTCATCCTTAAATGCCACCTTCTGTCCAAGGCTCTTAAATGTTTTCAAATGTCGTCCTCCGTCAAAACGCCAGATACTGATGTTTGTTATCCATCGCTTCGGTTAAGATTTTATATATGTCGTAACTGAAGATAGCATTAGAGGTGTGTGAGTAGAATAATTTTAATTTGAGCCGAGCAGAGTTAGCAATAGAAAAATCAAGTGTTGAGAAGAGTTCAAATATTTGGTTAACAAAGTAATTTGGCAAGAGTCTTTTTAATACAGTGAAATCTCTTTATAACGATAGTCAATGGAGTTTGGAATTGGAATGTTTTATGAGGTTTATCACTTTTGCATGCAGCCTCAAAAATCGCATTGTTGGAACATGGTTATTGTTGTGAGAGGTATCATTATGGCGGGGTTAACTAAAAACTTAACTGATTGTGCGGATCAACATGTACAAATGGTTTTCCAGTTTTTTGGAATACTAAATTTAATACTATGTAATGCTTTGAGCTACTGGCTTTTAATTTACACCATCAGAAAGATGATGAATTTGGCATATTGAAAAGTCAAAATCTGTAAAAATTGTAGAAACTACAGTAAAACCTCAGTTATCTGAACCCTGATTATCCGAACTGCCCTTGGCCAAGAAAACCGGCAAACTCCGAGCTCCGAGTAGGCCTAAAGAAAATATCAATACTTGCTAAATCCAGTCAATCTTGGAATGCTAACAGACACTGGTTGTTCTTCCACAGTATTTTGTACCAACTCCGAAATCTTTTTTTAATATTTTTATTACCATGCAAGTAAAGTTGTTACATGGCCTCAAATATTGCCGATCGTCGACACAGGGGCTTGTGACAAAATAAGCGTAGCTATGCTACGCTTATTTTGTGACAAGCCCCTGTGATCGTCAATAGCGCTCCCGCAATCTGTCGCGATCCGCCATCGTTGTCTCCTAGCCGGCCATTCACAAAAAAACGCGCTCACGCTAGTTCCAATGACGTGACCTTGACTCACTTCGCGTGACGTCATAGTATGACTGGCCACGTGCCACAAATGAACCGATCGGAGCTCGCGAGTCGTGATACTACAGAACGCGCCAACGGCTTTTGAAACGGAGCAGTTAATTGGAGGAAAAGGCAGTGACGTTGATGGCAGCAGGAAAGGGGATTTCCCCGGAATTCCCAGATTGCAAATACGACAAGATGGCGACCGAACGATGCTTGTTTAATGAATTAGCCTCCGTTCGCTTGAACCAAGCACTATTTTCATCACACGGAAGCAATTTCACGTTAGTTTTGACGACGTAAAAATACTAATTCAGGTATAAATATATATTATGATTAGGCTTACTGCAAGAATTACTGCTTGCATAGAATGATTTATACCAAATCAACGTTGATCGTTCATAGGGATATTATTTTTATTATTTATATTTACGGTACAGTACCATTTTAGTTTAATCGATTAAACTATTTATTAGCAAAATAGTTTAATCGCAATCAATTACTTAACTGAATGGCAATCTTGAAAATATGAATAGAGGTTGTTTATAGGTAAATAATATCGGTTTTGCCCGTAATTTTTCCCTTGCATGCAGTACGGCTGGTTTATTAACACTAATCGGATTATCCGAACTACGCTTGGTCCCAATTAGTTCGGATAATCGAGGTTATACTGTACCACATTTTCACCGGTTTCGAGTATACCAAATATGGATGCAAGTAACGAACCAAGTTCGAGTACATGTTGCATACTCAACTCAGCACTCATTTGTTGAGTATCACACATCTCTAGACAACATTAAAACATTGGGCTAAAAACTGCAAAAACTTATGCCAGTGTTTACGTTCTCAGTATTGAGTAAAATAAGTTCTAAGATCTCTATGGGTGAGAAGCTAACAATTTTATTAAATTTAAGCCATACTGGTCAAGTTTGGCAATCAGGTTGTATTAACCAAAGTTTTTAACAGCTTGAAATGCATTTTGACTCAATAATCGATACAGCTTGGCGCAATATTGCACACAATGCACTTCATGCAAGATCTTTAATATAACAGTTTTTTTTAAGGACTGCCTTATAAAGTAATAAAAGTACTAAAATGTACAGCTTGTATAACATTCTTAATTATGGAATGAGAATGATCCAATTACGACCTATGATTGGTTTTTTTAAGTCATTAGGAAACCAACCAAAACTGAATAGCTTTCTCAAATACCCAAAATACAAATCAAATATCTGGTTAACCACACAACCCTAACATTTAATACTTAATGCTGAAAGACTGTTATGTTGTTAGCAACCTGAGTAAATTGCTACTCACCATCACTAACCGGAGGAACATGTCCCCACTTAAATCTTTTACAGGTTTATTCTTCAAGTATTTCACAGTAAAGCACGAATGGTTCTCATCAATTTCCTAAAACAAACAAGAGTATATTATTACAATATTTGTTACACAAGTATTTCTCCTGCTAACTGGGAAAACAGAAAAGTATAGCAAAAAGTACTCGTGCACGGCCGAGAGAGCATATCCTCATTCCGAAGTAAGCCTAATACTATAAAAGTGAGTTGGAAGTAAGAACTCCATTTAAATAACATGATTCAGATTCAAATTGGTGAACTAGCTTTCACCAAATCACACATTTTGATGTTTCCACTTGTTAACCTGTATCAACTAAGATGCACACGATTTGCTCTAGGGCTGATTCACCAGTCAACTCTTATGTTTTAAGAGTCATTTTTTCTAAGAGTCAGGCAGAAATAGGTTTGTTGTGATAGTTGATATCTCAGATTTGAATGAAACTTTTTTTTAGTGGGTGGCTACATGTGTGAGATGAATGTTACACAACAGTTTGGGACTGAAACTCCAATAGTTTAGGAGATATGCAAAGTTAAAGGAGGTCATGGCGTAGAGGTAAAAAAAGCGCTACATTCTAAAATGCACTAACTTCGGAGCTGGCCCACGTCCTACATCAAGACTGTGCCATTCAGATTCCACTTGGAATGCATTCTACCATTAAAAATGATGCCTTATGTGTGTTTACATCTTTGGCATACTGATGATGGAGGGAAATAAAACAAGTTTAAAATGCTAAAATTTACCACTGGCACCTATTTTAAAAGCCATCTACATCCCTACATCATGAATATGAGAAATTTTGTCATGAGGCATCAACTACTACGAAGCTGTACTTTCACTAAACACCGTTTACTTCATGGCATACTTGTGATTTTAGGAGTTTTTCAATTTTAAAGTTAGTTTTTATACAAAATTAGCCCATTTAAAAAATGCTATTTACTCCTTACATCAACAGCTTACAAGCATAAAAAATACTTTTTGAGTACCTCTTTATATGTACACCTTTGGGCAAACAAATGATCGTTTTCGTTATACTGGGGCTTCAAACAATGCCATTCAACAATGCCACTCTTTGGCTTCAACAATGGAGAATTCCTTCCTCCTTCAGTGACGTGTGTTCTTATTTACAACAATGAAAAAGTTTGCATTGTTGTCGAGCTACTTGAACCTCGATACGGCCTGCGGCCTTGCAGTGCTGGAAACACCGGTTCTCGTCAGCTCACCGAAGTTAAGCAGCATTGGCCCCGATTGGTACTTGGGTGGGTGACCTCCTGAGAATCCATTCCGGGTGTTGCAGACATAGGGCCTTAGGGCTTCGTCGGGCAGATGACCGGATCCGGTTAACGCTCGCTAAAACCCTTTGACCCCCTTTGAACCTCGATACAATACGATCATTTTTTATGCCCAAAGGTGTACATTAAAAGATATTCTGAAAAATTTTGGCAACTGGCTTGCCTTGCATTTTAGACAGCCTTGACTGATGACCGATTGCTCATATTTTCGGCTGCAATAACATCGGATTTAAACTGAAAGCTGCTTTATTGAAATGTATCATATAAAAGTAATTTCATTACAAACCTATTTGTGTGCTTTTAAAAGTCCCATCTAACAGTTTTGAGCAACAATGGGTCATGTTCAACACAGACAAAAGCAGAGCACCTCTGATAAACCACCCAAGTTGTCTGCAGCAGCCAGAGCTGTCCAGGCATGACTCATACTGTAGCTATGGCAACTCTCTTGTTTCCAAGTAGAGCAACACTTATTAGTGCAGCCCAGAAAAAAGGCTAACTACAAACTTCTCAAAATAGGCAGCAAATAAAATTGCCACAGTTTTGAAGATTTCGCTTCAACCTACATGTAAAGAGGAAAACATGAAAAGTAAGTTTGTATGCTTTAGTTCTTGATGTAAGGAGTAATATAATTTTTAAAATAGGTTAGTTTTGTATAAAAACAAAGTTTAAAGTTTTATAAATGGGCAGCGCATGAAACTGCCACTGTATTTCAGATTATCCTTTAGCTTTAACCTACATATAAAGAGGTACTCAAAAAGTAATTTTGTGTGCTTGTAAGCTCTTGATATTGGGAGTAATAGAATTTTTAAAATAGGTTAATTTTGTATAAAAACGATAATTTTAAACGGTAAAATTAGTTTTTACTAGCCTAAAATACTTACCTTCAGTTATTA
>JAHWFP010157285.1:74804-112535 GCA_023313725.1 Lithobius niger | reverse complement strand
GGGGTAGTGAAACCTTGGGAGGAGAAGTGACTTGACCAAAACCGAACAGGCTGTCACTACCGGAAGTAGGTAGGGCAGCGCGGACGGGCAGGGTAGCTTTGAACTCTGAGTGGATGGGGAATTGAATCCTGTAATCTGGTTGGAAGGGAATATTGGCAATGAGAAGAGCAAAGGGAATTGCCGACTTTTATGGATTGAGAGGCCTTAGGAACTGAGTTTTGAACTCACAACGTGAATAGGCCTATAAATTAAAACTACGATATTAGGTATCGCAACTATTGAAGGAAGGGGGGGGGGAAACAAAGTGTAATGCACAGTTTGACTTTAGTAATTTTTAATTGAATGAACAGATCATTTGTTTTGGATTAGGATTGGTAGTCACGGTCGAGTCAACAACTTACTATATACAAGAAATACAATTCACGTGCGTTTAAATCGTTGCTGATGGAAGGCTAAGCAAAGGTAGTGATCCGGGGGCAAAAGATTAAACTATAAAGGTTAAACAAACTACCTCAGTAAAAAGGCTACATGAAAATTATAAGTGGAGTTTTGTCTCAGCAGAGAATGGCGACAGAGAAAAGTCGGACATTTTTCATAGCATTTGGGGTACCTACAAACAAGATAAAAAATATCGTACAAAGTCTATCTAACATATATGTGAAGTTAAGTACCTTAAAGGATGCTATTCCTAAAACACAACTAAGCTAGTACATTTCGGCTTTATGCCTGCATAGAAATAAAAAAAAGTAATTACATTTGTACATGGTTTTTGAAGCTATGGCGGCCGGAAGTTTGAGCGCTACGGCCCAGTTTGGTGACTTTTTGTTAGTGATGCTGTAGACAAACCAGAAAGAAATTTAATATTCTGTTTCCACAGGAATGAAGTACAGATAAGTGGCTATTAAGAGCTTCTATGTTTGGCCGATTCGGATGGCAGCTTCACGTCGAAATCTTCAACCAAAGTCGGCGGGTTTTGGCCGGGGGGAGGGGCTGAAGTGTGGAGCTTCAGAAAACCTGAGTTTTTCCCAGAGGTTTTTGATGTTTGGAGTCCGAATATCCTCTCCAATCGTGCCGCAGCACAGTATACCATTACATCATGCGTTGTACGACCACTGTTCTTTAAGCGTGACTCAAAGGTCACCTGGATCGCTCTCCTGGGGTTCGTAGATTTTCCATTGGCACTCTAATCCAGAACTAACCTTAAAATTAGAGCACCAATGGAAAATCTATGAACCCCAGCAGAGCGATCGAGATGACCTCTTGAGTCACGCTTAAAGATCAGTGGTTGTACAGCTCACGAGAAGTTGAATTTTGTCGTAGCCGCAGCATGTAACGGTAGCTTTAGTGAAAGTTTTTTGTGCGATTCCTGATGAAGAGGATCGGTGCAAATCCTCGAAAATTCAAGTAGACTAATTAAATACTAATCTCACAGGTGGTGCAAGTGTTAATTTCTTTCCAAGAAATCTAAAAGCTTTATACATTTAACAAAATTAACGGTTTATCCAACACTATTCACGAACAGGAATGTCCATTTTTCGTAAGGACGAGTGGATCAGTCACTCCAGGATAGAAGATGAGCGGTCATTCAGTCCAGGAAGGTGATGAGCGATTACTTACTCCTGTCACCAATACAGCCGCTGTATGGTGTGATAGCGTCGAAGGATGTATTCATGAAAGGTTTAAGATGCTTCAAGGTTTCAAGTGTGAATTATGTTGGATTTTGGAGGAGTAACGATCTTATAAACGGACATTTGATGGCCCCCATGAAGAACGGCAAAAATTTGTTTCTTTTGCGGAGGGGGGGGGGGGGACAAAACCTGTCAATTTTTGCATTGAGTGTCTCGATGCTGCTGTCCGTGCTTGAGACTTCGTTACCTTGTAACCAACCAGCTCGGCAAGAAGAATGGTCGCTGGTTGATCCTCTTGATTGTCCATAAGATGACTCAAGAGGGGAGGCAGGGTGGGCCTGAGGTATTGTATCCCCCCCCCCCCCACAAAAAAGAAAAAAATTTTAGCAGGCCTTCAAGGGAGCCGGCAAATTTTCGTTTCTTGTTGCTTGGAAAAAATCCAATACCTGTAAATTTTTGCATTGACCGGCCGACCTCGTCAAAGTTGGTGGCAGGCACCTTATGAGCGAGTTCCTTGGGGTTCCGAGGCTGGCGTCCTTTTGTTTCTGCCTCTTGCGCACTGTTGACAGATGTCATGTGTAGGAGCAAGATTGAATTGGGTGGGTGAAGATACAACATTTTCTACACTTTCTTCCCAGATTTTTTTTTTTTTTTTAAGAAAAGGGCAAATAATTACCTTGAAGGTTGGGGTTGGACATCTTGCAGGATTCCAGACAAGTTTTAGAGTTGAAGTTTTCTTGATTGATGTATTTTAAGAGTTCAGGATGGGAGTAACACTTGAGGGTGTATAAAGGTTTCGAATGCGTGATTCAATTTTCTTGAATTTCAGTGGAGTGAGCGTCCCAGTGGGAGGAAAGTCACGGGTTCCAATGAGTTTTTATGTTTTTTTTTTAGTTGGGGGGGGGGGGGGGGGAAGTCCTATCTGGGTTTGGGAATCTATGGAATTTTTTATTTATATCAATCTTAAGCAGAGGTAACAAGGCCACCGAAGTGGTCATGAATGGGAGCGAAAATGGAAGGGAAGGGGGTTTTCTCTTCTGAAAGTTTAAGTCTTTCTTTTTAAACCATGAAGTTGATTAGGTTCGTTAAAATAAAAAATTTCTTCCTTTTCTTTTTTTGGAAAGATGCCGGCCTAATGCCGAAAAAGAAAGAATCCACCTTTCCACCTGGATGGAAAAATTTGATGAAATGATAAGAAAATTATTATTTTTTTCTAAATTGAAAATTGGGGAAGAATTTTCCCCCAATATTTTCCTCGTTAGGCCTAAACAGCGCTAGTAGCGATAAGGATTGTGCATAATTAACCCGGAATAGATTTTTAAATGCTGCTTCGGTCTTACGGTTTACCACTTCCTCGTTAGGCCTAACCGCCATCACGTGTGTTTTGCTCATTTTTCATCCGAGGATGAAGCGACCACGCCCGTCAAGAGCGCCACAAGCGCATTTACCTGTCCTGTAAATATTTTAACTGCCGATTGAGTGAAACTGCATCCCGAACAACTCTATGGTTTGCTTTTTTGTCGCGTTTATAGTAAATCAATCGATCATCTTCGACTTCACACGATCATAAACCATTTGTTCTCAAACAAATTGCATTTAGAAAACGAAGCACGCGCTGCCCGAACGAGTACTGAAGCAAGCGCTGGTGCCCGTAGAGGATTAAAACGACAAGCAATATTGGGTGAATAGTTTTCCGCAGCTGTAAAAGCCAGTGACCATCGTGCTGAAGTAGCATCCGACTTCATAAAAGCCTGTGCTGCTGCTAACATCCCATTACAAAAAGCGAACAATTCTGTATTTCGTGAGTTTCTTGTAAAGCACGTGCGGGATGATGGTGCAATAGCATTGGCTCCAACTCTCCGACAACACATTGATAAAACGGCCATGCACTATTAGCATAAACTGAAAATAAAGGCTTTAATTTCCTGCGCTCAAACCGTATCTATTATTACGGATGAAATGCAAGATGCAAAAGGGCAGTTTATGATGAACATTCTCGCTTTGCCGTGTTTAACAACGATTTTCAGCCAACAACTTGTTAGCATTAAAGAACTGTTAAGCCCAGAGCCAGACGATGAAAATGAAGACATTGGTGAATCCTGCACAACAAAATGTTTCTTGAAACCATTGCTCTTAGATACAGTTTTCCTAAATGCTGTTAATTTGGTTACAGTGGCACAAGTATTTATAAAAGTGCTATCAAATAACGACATCGACTTTGATTCAGTTATTGGCTTCTTAAGTGACAAACAATGCTAGCTACATGATGAAATGTTTTAGAGAAATTTTGTCGCCAGTCTGCTCAAATTGTGTGCACATCACTTGCTGGGCCCACATCTTAAATTTAGTTGGCGAGACGTTTAGGGAAAATTTTGAAAATGTCCACAGCTTTGTAGCCCTTTATGAAGAAGTGCTTCAATAATTCAGCTGGATGGAGAAGTTTTACGTGTCTTATCTTAACGAACAAGGAGCATCGAAGGTCTGTGCACAACCATACCCTGTCATTACCAGGTGGAATTCCTGGTTTGAGGCCGTCGCTCAGCACCATGAATTTTTCGAATACTACAAAGCAATGACGGAGGCAGTGGCTGACGAGAGTGCTGACACACCAGCTCCAGTGAGATCAGTTCTCGAACTAATCAACGATATCCCTCATTTGGAATTGCAATTGTGCTTTATTGCTGTGAAAAGCAAGCGAATTGTACAATTCATAAAAGTTGTGCAAAGTCAGAATATAGAGATGCACTGAATTTACAATGCAATGAACGATTTGTTGACTTGGGCCAAAGATTCGACGGCAGCTGACTACACGAAACTAGTAGAAGCGCAAGGATTTTCCAAGAAGCGTGTCAAAGAAGTGGGTGCAATGATGGTAGCCTGCATGAAGACGTGACGCCAAGCTTCGCAGTTAAATGGAAGGAAAACAACCTGGGATCAAGTTTCTGAAAGCTGCAAGAGCATTCAATCTACGACAAGCCTTCCTGTTTGAAGAAAAATTTGAAGAGATTTGCGAGTGCATTCCATACATGCAAGTTGTAGGCAAGGAACGCGAGAAAGGAGAAGCAAGCGATTTGAAGTGTCAGTTTGCTGTTTATGTCCAAGCTGCCTCAGAATTTGTTGTAGAAACAAGTGTGTCAAGCAATTCGGACAGACAAACCAACGGATCCAGCAACTCTTGACAAACAAACCGATGGAACCAGCAACGCTGACAAATAACAAGCTGTGGCCAGCAGCTCAGGCAAAGACAAGGAAAAGGAGGTCGACAACCACAGAACTACAAGCACAGATCTTGTGCTGTTCTGGAAATCTCTTGAAACCAGAACCCCTCAATTGTACAAAGCAGCAATGGCTGTACTCTCAGTGGCAGTTAACTCAGCCAATGCTGAGAGATCATTCTCAGAGTACAATGAAATATTGTCTGACAAGCGTCACAATCTAACTCAAAGCCATCTAAGTTTCTTCAACACCATGTATTTTAATGGGCGATACGGCATTCTATAAGTGTATTTTAATGGGCGATACGAATTCTATAAGTCAAATGTAGCCTAACATTTTAACAGTTCACTGTATGCAGCATCAACACTAACCTATTCACCAAAATTTTATTTTAAACAGTTTACACTGTTAACCAGATTTTTTTAAAGATTACATGTAGGCCTATGTGATGTTTACTGTTTAACACAAAGAGGTAAATAAAAATACTACGGTACTTAAAAAAATAGTTGATTCTCAACAAATATCTACAGTAAAAAAATAGTGTGAGCAGTGGTTTATAAAAAAAGCTGTTTTAGGTTTTTTTTTTACGTAGGCTGTTAAAAATAAAGTTCATTCCTAGGCCTAGCCCGCACAGATTTTTTTGACGAGAAATAAAATGAGATACAGCATAAATAGCAGTTGGCTACAGATAAATAATTTGCCTTCAAGAAAAGAAAATTACAGTTCTTGTCATACATATAAGCAGAATTATAAGACAAGTGCTTTTTATTTTACCCAAAACATAGGCCCACCATGCTGCTTTCTTAAGAAAACGGCCGAGATCCAACTTTTTGAAGTGGTCTTAAAGAATTTTTTTTGGGCCGCACTATTCATATTTTGCCACACAATCTGCTTTTGCCTCGTGGAAAATCGCGGAAAGAGCAGTAATTGTTGGCAAAAATAATTTGCAAAATATAGCAAAAATTGTTAAGTTTGGCCCACTGTAAATGGCGAACTATGGCCGCGGTAAATCATTGTCCCTGTAATAATGAAGGAACCATCTGGATTGTTAAGTCCTTCGTAACTGTAGAACTGTAGGCACCTTCAAAAGTCACCTTGACAAATTTACAAATACGTTTTTCGCCCATAAGTTTACTAATGGCTGCCGACAACGAGCTCTTAATTTCGCTGAACTGTATATGATAACAATAATTTTTTTCTGCAACTCGTTCGTTAATTATTCTTAAAACTAGCTACCTAATTTTTCAAGACACACATACCTCCAGGTGGCAGCCTTGGCTTTGCAAGGTACTTTTAATGGCTCTAATGTCATTTTATGAAAACACACTGGGGGAGGAGGAAAAGGGTTTGTCCCCAACATCATATTGTAACAAAGTAAAACTGGTAAGGATATACTGTATCGAATGTAAATTGGATGACATCAAATGTATTTGATAGACTATAAGGATGCCGACGGATTTCTAATCCCCCACCCAACACACCACTAGTTTTTATTACAAGTTGTGTGGCACACTTTGATAACCTACCTATCCGATTCTCCACGAAATCTTTCTCTGGATCGTTTCACTGCGTAAAATCTCCCATCTTCTATGCTTTTAACTTTGAAAACCTGCAAAATTCAAGACAAATGATTTCATACTTCGGCAAGATCATGACGACCTTGCCTATAACAATCTATACTTACCTCTCCAAATGAGCCAGCACCAACTTTTGACTTAATCTCAAAGCACTGATCAAAATAAAGGTCTTTGCTGCATTCATTGTAGTGTTTGCTTAGGATAGCTACATAGAAGAGTTAAAGCTTGTATACAATATAAATAACATTTAGTGCCTTTATTTACTTTCCTCCATGTCATTTATTCCCAATGATGACTAAACACATTGTTAATAGAACTACTGTGAAATAAGCCATTTGACAGTCCCAATGATGACTAGAAAATTCCCCGTTCAGGTAGTCTGACATGTAAGTCGAAAAGGCCACATAGGTTTGCATCCGTATTTATTTAAAGTAACATCATTACATTGGGATCTTCGCTATTCTTGCTCGTTTTGGCTTTTGGGAATTACAAGATGTAGCAAACAAATAACGTAGCAAAGGAAATTTTACTCAAAAAGTTACTAGTTAAAAGGGCAAATTCGACAACTACAGCCGAACAACTGTCCAAACTAAGCTTGTTAAAAAGCTTTCATTTCGTAATCGTAATTAAACTCTGTTGTTAGCAAGAGCTTTGATTTGTTAGCAGGGAAGGCATTTTTTGTCTACGACGTGCATCGCACTGATTCTGCCACTGGGCCTGCACAAAATAGCCTTTGCAACATTTACATAGGTTACAGTGAGTGTAGCTAAACCGTTTTTCATGATTGGAAAAAAAGGAAAAATGAATGCCTTTGCAACATTTACAGGCATGTGAAGTAATGTTGCAAAACTGAGCCATACAGGAAAGCCATCCGGGAGGAAAATACCTATAATTTGTTGTTTTTATTTTTAGTTACGACTTACTGTTCCGTTTTAATTTCTTCGTTGCTGTATTATTTAACTGTCTTTTTAATTCTTGGATAGGCGTAGTATCAGCCCGGTGTCCTGCCCTCACATCTTGCCTGTTATGACAAGGAATCGTTATTATAGTTTTGGCTTGCAACTAATAAGTGTTGTACATGATGCCATGTAAGAGAGGTAGTGGTACATATGGCATGCAGCAAGAACACAGGGAAGGAATAATTAATTTAATTTTAGACTCCAAGGTTTAATTTATACGAGGAGGTGTAGGGGATGAGACCTCCCCCACCCATCAAAATTCGGAGTTTGCAATAACGGAAGGTGGGACAAAACTGCCAAAATCGAGGGTCACAAGTCTTCATATTTTTTCGGAGAAAATTGGGATCCTATCGGAAATAAAATTCTTCAACCTCACTCCCAATCTTTGATATTCAAATTCAAAAGTCAACACACTGTTGGAAGCAAATTTTCAAATACACCCCAAAATTAATGAGTCCGCCACAAAAGAAGACCAATGCGTGTCAAAACACTGGTATGCATTGCGCATGCCGGCTGTGTCGTTTACCTTGCATATATCCGCCATGGATAAGCAGCCAACCTATGCATGTTGTAGCGGCGCTTACAGGGTCTTGAGGTGCCTTCTGTCTATAGCACCGACAATCTGGTGTAGTTGCGGTTATTTTAGAAGAAATCATAAGTGGCGGTTTTTACTTTTGCGGAAAAACAGCATAGCGTGTCTACTGCACGGTTAGGAGAAGCGCGTCTGCGTCCTAACTAACCTTTTATGATCTATTTAATCATGGCTTACTGCCACCATGATGGGTAGTTAATTTAATTGCCCACTTCGGAGTTAGAATAAAAAGATTTGTAATTATTTAACCCTTGCAAATTAAATTGGACTCGGAAGTCAACTGTCGTTTAAAACAACTTTCTTTTGAGTTTAATAAAACAATATTATTTATCTTACAACAATTCGTAACTAGTTGGTTACAATGAATAAAACTTAAGCTTTACAGAAAGCGCACTTGATTTACATTAAATCGGCAAAGAACTGAAATAAGCTCACATTACAATTTGGACTAGAAAAGTCGGTTTCAGTTATCACAACTCTCTGAGTTACATAATGACCCTTGCACTAGTAAAACAGTCTTTGAAAGAAATTAGCAACCCATGCAGTAAAGTCAATCAATCTATCACACTGAATCAAGATTAGTATTATAAGCAAACAACCTTTAGAGTGTTCTACCTCAACGATAATACACGCGAGATCTTGGTGATCTTTGGATTATTTAATGAACACTAAGTTCATGTATATAAGAAAAAAAATGCCGGTTTTTAGGAAGGGGACCTTAAACCCTTAAATTATGGGAGTCCTAGACCAGAAATGCCGATGGCGTTTGACTACCATAAGTTCAAATGCTACAGATTAAGTTTAAAATTAAGACTAATAATTTAGAAATAAAGTTTCAAAATAAAAATTAAAGTTTAAACAAGTTACTGTCTAAGAACTACTACCTTGCCCGGCATGGCAACACTGGGACTGGACATCTCTGCTCCGACCGCCGTAGTAACCTCTAGCCTTTGAGATCTTGAGCTATGCTGGCAATGGGACTGCAGGGCCGGTGGTATATATGGGGGAAGGAGGGGGAAGACATCCGCGACGACTGCACGTTTTGGCGGCAGGAGAGGCATGCTGCCTTGGAGGAGGGAATTCTATTTTAGTCCCAAAATGAGCTGTACCACGTGAGGGCTTTGAATGGAACTGCAACGATCTGAATTGGCCTTCAAAAGGGAGAGACTAGGGGGTTTACAGTGATTGGCTGGAGCTTCTGAGCTTTGAGTGGCTGGATCCAGGACCGTTGGAGCCGTTGAGGGTTTACGGTTCTGGAAGGATTTGATGGATTGATGGAAATGCAACAGGCCAAACTACGATGTTAGGCATCGCAACTATTGAAGGAATTTTAGCATTGTTGCCTCAACGATGCATCCTTGTCTTGAGATTTAATAGATCGACGGCCGCCTCCGTACCCTACCACGCATGCACGGTCCTCCCTATATAAGAGATGGTAGCCGTGTGGATGTCATCTCTTTGTCTCAAGATTGTCCAAAGGTGACTCAAGAGGGGAGGCAGGTGGGCGCTTAGGTATTGTACTTTTTTCAGCAAAAGAAACCATTTTTAGCCCGCCGGGCTGGGAGCCGGCAAAATGTTCTTTTTTTATGCTGTGAAAAAGTACAATACCTGCCAATTTTAGCATTGACAGGGCGACCTCGTCATATTTGGTGGCGGGCCCCTTGACAAATTCCTCGGGGTACAGTAGGAGGCGGCGAGTGAGTTGTAGATTCGTGGAGGTTTGTGGGTTGACACAGGGACTTCCAGGACTACACTTTGATGTAAACTTTCATTACTTCTCTTAATTATTAGTGGTTTACGTTTTTTTTTTTGTTAGAGGTAGAGGAGAGTGATTACCTGAAGGTGGTGCTGAGTCGTAGGCCAGTTACTTCGTGGTAGAAGGAAGTCTTCGGGTTGGAGTTAATGTCGGTGGGGCACAACTAGAAGTTCCGGGTGGTTATGCAGATGACGAGTCCAATAATGGGGTTGAAATTTTTTTTTTTTTTTTTTGGAATACGCTTGATTGATGGTCAGGAAATCGTGTGCTGTAGGAGTGGAATTTGGTTTCTCTTCCAGGGGTCGCAAGAAGAGTTGCGGCACCAGGAGAGGTGGGAAGGAGTCACTAATGTCTTATCCTCTCTTCCTTTTTTTTTTTTTACATGTTAGTTGGGTTGTTTTTTATTCCATAGTGGCCTTTTTTGCCTTATGACGGCATAGGTCGCATAGTAGGTCGGTAGTTTGATGTGTAGAGATCTGCGTGAGGTTTGGGTGGAGAGGGAGGAAGGAAGGGGCATTGTCATATTGCCATAAGGAAGAAGCGTACACGGAGCTGTCGAGAGAACCAGTGGAGATGTTCTGCCAGGTTCGGGATATGTTATTGTGCCAGTCAATGTCGAACCCCTGGAGGGGTGAGGGGTGAAGGATGAGGAAGGTCCGGGTCGGCCATTGTGACCACAGGTCTCGAGGGTAAGATGGATGGAGGTATCCTGGGATCGGTCGGGGTGATACACAGAAGAGGGGGTTGAAAAAGGCTAGAAGGCTTGTATGTAGGTCGAGGAGATTCGGAGAAGGAAATTGGGTGTGGAATCCACGGTGCCAATATCAAGGGGTCAGACATGCCCAGGTGTGGCGTAACTTCTGATGGGGGTGGAGTGAGGGCTGGTGATGATTGCGAGAGTTGGTTTAATAGCCTTGAATTGAAAGCTTGGAGACTTGCAACTTGGGACTGAAGCGAAATTAAGAGGCTTTCCTGTGACTGCTGGTGTGAGTTGATCGAATCCACTAACGGCCTTACGCTTTCAAAGTTAACAATAAACTGGGCGGAGGCCCGTCTGCTTAATCGAAGCTTGTGTTTAAGAGTGGTGAAAAGCCAATGACTTTTCAGGCTCGGGCTCTTATCGTTGTCAAGGCCATATAGGGTGGTAGGAGAGGAGGAAGTTTCATGGTTGAGAGTCGTCTTTGGTTCAGTGTTGGTGACGGTGGCTTGGTTTGAAGGGGTGTGAAAACCCGGACATTTAGGGGACCCGGATGGGGGAGGAAGGGATTCTTCGGAGTGGTCCGGGGATCGTGGTGTGGCAGCAACAAAGTTCTCCGGAGGGGGTTCAAAAAAAGGGTTAGTTGGTTGTTCACCCCCCAGAAGGGAGGAGCTCTATTCCTAGTGGAAGGGTGAGGAGGTGGGAGACGAGACAACGGCGTCCGTGTCTTGAGGTGCTGATACTATGCCAGGTAATCGGTATGACATGGAATCGTGGTTGTTGGCATGAAGTCGGAGTACTTGTAGAACCGTAGGGGATGAATTCTCTTCGTTTAGGGAGGAAGTCGGCGAAGCAGATGAATGGATGACTGGTGATAATAACCAGGAAGCTTGGGAAGCCGGGGTTGAAAGCGTGGATGGCGGTAGGAGAGTTTTCCCTGGAGTTATTGGTGGGGAGGCATTCGGTACTTACCCTAATGGTGATGGTTTCGGATTGGATGTGGAGTTTTTTAGGACCGAAACGAGCAAAGGAGAGGCGTTAGAAGAAAGTTTGACCTTGTTTGCTGGAGACTGTGATGGCTTGTTGGGCACCTCCGTAGGTGGTGGGACCTGTGGTTTAAGAAGTGTACGAGGACGTTCCAGTCGCTGCTTCTTCCTCTTGGCTGAAGCCTCAATTATTCTCCATTGTGCGAGGGGAACCAAAACACAGATTTTGCATGGGGCCGTGTAGTAGTCGCAGCGTCTGTGGAATTGGCAGACGTTCGTGTCGAGCATATCCTTCCTTTTGATTCCTGGGCAGGAACAGCTTCCTGGATCGTCAATTACCGGAATTCTTCCCACGAACGAAGCTTAAATGTCGATGAAGGTTTTAACGTAGCGCACTTTAACCATATTGATGTACGGATGGATGCACTTGAGTTGAGAAAAACCTATCACTACGTTGAACAAGTGGGGTGCTAAACAGGAACGCCGTTGAAGGCGGGAAAGAAGAGGAAGCGGAAGCGGAAGAGGCTTTGAAAGCGAGGCTGACGGCTTCCCGGAAGTATGACGGATGAAGCGTGAAGGGCGGGAACAAAATAGGGGCCCGCTTAGGGCAGATGGAATGGCCTTTCGCGACAGGAAGTCAGAGCTGGTGAATGCAGGAAGCGGGAGGGTAGTGGAGACGTCAAGGAAGAGGTCATATGGGTTGTCACGAAAGGCGTTCTTGGGTAAATTTTCTTTGGGAGAATGTGGAGGGGTTACGCTCTGTCCTGTGCGGTTTTTTTTTTTCAAAACGTTTCGCGGAGCTGTGTTTTGGCCCTGGCAGAAGGTGGAACGTTCCCGGGAGACAGTGGGAGGGAGCCACGTCGACTTCTTTTCCAGCAAGAAGATCGTGAGGTAGTGAGAAGGCATCCATTGGGTAATTGGCGAAAGCAAGCTGAATCCATGTTAGGCAGACGGCAAGGTCAGGACGGGAGCTGGGGAGTTAGGCGTTGGTTGATGGGGTGGGGGCCACCGTCCCCCTGGGAAGCAAATAAAAGCAGGAATCCGTGTTCGTGATGAGACCAATCCTTCGTTGTGATTGAAGGCTAAAGTCGGTGGAATGTACGGTATGGAACTGGTAAGGAAGGGACGGAATAATGAAGCAACACGGCGACCGACGTAAAGGAGCGATGAGCCATTTGGGGCATGTCGCGAAAGCGACGTAGAAGGCTAGTGGAGTGCGGTTGGAGTAGATTTCCGTTCACTGAAGAGGTGAAATAAAGGCTGATTGAAGGTGTCATGTCGCGAAGGGAGAGCAAGCTTGTCTTGGGCTAGAAGTGGGTAATGCGGCAAAAGACGGTTGCTAGGAGGACGAAAGGGAAAGGCGAGAAGCGGGTACCGCAAGGCGGAGAACTAGCAGGTTTCTGAACCTCAAGGAAGAACCAACGGTGGTGTACGAACCTGGTGGTGAGGCCGGAGCCGCGACCCGGGTGAGGGGTCGGGTGTAGCAGGTGGTCGAAGTCCGGAAGCAGTGGGTCAAACTCGGGAGCAGCGGGAAGAAGCCACAGTGGTTTAGGTTACGTGAGCAAGATGTCCCGCAAAGGCGACATGGGCGAGCCGGCAGAGGGATGATAGTGGCGGCGAACAGATGGAAGGACCGAAACTGCTCGGTGGGAACAGTGGTGCAGTGGGTTCTCTTGGCGTAAGCAGGGACAAGAAGGCCAAAGATCGTCGCTTGGACATAGGCGGGCGAGTCTGTCAGGTGGGGCGTCTTCAATGAAGTAGGCGGGGCACCTCTGACGCGAAGGCGCTAGTGAGGAGATGTCACGAAAGGGCGGCTCAATGGGAAAGGAACTCAGTTCATGACGGCATGCCTTCGGGAGAAGTGAACACAACCGGGAGACAACTGTAGGGAGAGCTACGATGAGTTCATCTACACGAAGCAAGTGTCAGGAAGGGGCGATGTTGGTAGCCCAGTCGAGTGATGCGGACGGTCTGGTGGGTGGTTCAGCTGACAGGAGTGGGTCGTTCCCGGGAGACAACAAGAGGGAGCCACGATGACTTCATTTCCCGCGGAGTAAGGAACCTTAAAGGAGCGGGGAAAAACTAGAAGCGGGTCGAAACTAAGAGTTGGCAACGTCTATCGGGGGACGGAGGACGGCAGCAGCTGTCGTTACAACCAGTGGTACAATCCCGGGAAACAACAGGAAGGGGCCACGATGATTTCCGATTCCACGTAGAGAGATGTCGCGAAGGACGGACAGGACAGTGGAGAGAAGAGGTTGGCTTCAGGTGCGCATTAGTGGGTCAATCCCGGGAGGCAACGGGATTGGGCCACGATGACTTCTAATCTCACGTACAGAGATATCGTGAAGGACAGGCAGGGCCGCGGAGAGAATAGGGTGGTTTCAGGTCTGCATACTGGACGAGAGTAGACAATCCCGGGGGACGACAGGAAGGGGCCACGATGATTTCCATTTCCCCGAAGAGGGATGTTGCGAAAGGCGGACAAGGCAGCAGGGAAGACGTAGGTGTAGCCGGATAATAGTGGGTCGACCCGGGAGACAACGGGAGGGAGCCACGGCGACTTCATTTCCCACGAGGCGTGTTGTCGCGAAGGCAGAAGGAACGAAAACGAAGAACAAGGATACGGAGCCGCCATGCGGCTTGGGACAAAGAGATGGCATCCACATGGCTACCATCTCTTATATAGGGAGGACCGCGCATGCACGGTAGGGTACGGAGGCGGCCGTCGATCTATGAAACCTCAAGGCAAGGATGCATCGTTGAGGCAACAATGCTAAAATTGACAGGTATTGCACTTTTTCACAGCATAAAGAAAAACTGTTTTAATAGAAGGAAAAAGGTTTTACTGTACATTCGGATGAGGTTACTATGGTCGGAGCCCTGAAATAAAATACAAGATAAACACTGAATGTCCGGTAAAAATAAAAATAGTTATGTTTGCCATTTTTGAACAAGGTAGAGTTCATGGGAATAATTTACGTTAAATATTGCTTTTATAAAAGTCTAGGTAAAAGATTAAAATAAACCAGCTTGTGTTTGAATGGTAGAACGCATTAAATTAAAGTATTATCGCAGCCGCAAATAATAATAAGAGTGCAGTCGAAGTTTTTATGGTTGCTAAAATCATCACCTTAGGAATATAAAAACGTCGAGTACGGGTCCTCATACATGTATGTGGTTGAGTGCCGATTGGCAGCCCCTCCTACAACAACACTAAGCTAGTCGGCTTTATGTCTGGAAATAAATTCGAAATACACATAAATATTTACAAGTTTTGTGGAAAACGGCGACATGAATTGTGTGCGGAGGCGCTCAGTTTGAGCATTTTTTTAAATGGCTGTGGAGAACAAAGTAATTTGAAATTTAAAGTTCTGTTTTCGCAGAGTAGAAGATAAAGTTCAGGGCTATTAAATGTTGAAAACCAGAGTCGATTTGATCCATTTTCCGTGGAGATACAAATTTTCAAAGTTGGAGTTGTGGAAATAGGCCTAGCGCTCGTGAGCGCTAAGAAAAAAAAATAGAATCTTCGAGCTTTTGATCTTTGGTGCCGGTTCTCCTAACCAATCTTCAGGATTTTAGGCCTCTTGCCTTTACATGCCCCCACACGGGAGATTTCATTTGGGGCTCCTGTTGAACGCCAAATGAAAGCCTACAACAAATGGTTAGTGCACATAGATATGTCACAACAAAAGCTGCCAAGCCATGTAACTAAAATTTGCAAAGAAACACCCTTGGTTCATGCAATCATCAAACAACACAGAAAGTTTCAACTTCTATGGAGTTTGTCGTTTTCCAATTACTTTCAAAATGTGAGAAAAATTTTTTGAGCTACTTGTTCCTAGCTCCGGATCAGTTACAAGTTTTAAAAGTACACTAAGTTTACGTAAAATAAAATTGCTAAGTTTAGGCCAGGAAAAAAAAATTGTGCGGTTCTCGGGCGCGGGCAGGTCCCCAAAAATCATGCGGGTCAATCGCTTTTTATTTCATTCGTCTTACGTCGTTACCCGTGGAGTGAGGCACTACCGAAATATTTATTCTTGCGAAAATTGTTGGACACAATTATTTCAAACTTATTACACGCACGCAAGATATATTCATTTAAGTGCACAGAAAATTAAATTAAATTAAATTAAATTAAATTAAATTACAAATGGCTTTAATAGTTTCGGAGGACCGTTTTTTTTTTTTTTTTTAATTACGGGCGGTAATGAAAATCGAAAATTTCCGTGTTGACGAAACGCGTTCTAAAGTCGGCGTTAGTTAGGCTAAAAATCGTTGTTCCCACCTGACAAGCAATAGTGTGAAGGTTTATAGGCTCCTTTTCCATTTCAGTTTTGCATCGTGGCTGCTGATTTAATTTTCTAATGCTGTAAAACATCATCTTTCTTGTGAGTTGCAATGACGAACTAAAACACAAGTGCTCGTCAAGCGCTCACGTGAAATCCGAAGCGATCGGCGGCGTCCATGTTGATATCATGCATCAGCCAATGAGAGCACGCAAAATCGGTCACGTGGTGCGAACCAGCCAATAACGCAACGCGATTTTCAAATGCTTTGGAAAGTAAGCTCGAAACTGCCAGAAACGGCCTAATACAATTCGCCTGATTGGCCACTGCCAAATGGCCATCGAGAAAATATGTTGACAAGCCTAGATTGAGTGGAATTCCAGCTTTCCAACTAATACAAGATGGCAGCGCCCAGTCAAATGATTCGACCGCTACCGCTGATCAAAAATGACCAATTTTCTGCTTTTTAACTTAGGAAAAAAAGAATGAGAAAGACATTTTTGTAGTTTTTAGTGAGTCTACACTCAACTAAAGTGCTTTTAATAAAATTGTAGACATTGGTAACTAGGTTTTTTTTTTTTAATACATAAATCAATGCACAACATGTCAGGAATTTCAGCGTTTCGCATTTCGATATTTTGGTGGAAAATTGCGTTTTTCGACCCATAGTTTACCTTCAAACTTCTACGTATATATACGTCGTTACTGTATTTGGGATGATTTTTTTGGGCGTGTATAACTTATACGTTCATACTGCTTAAAAGATTAAAGAAAAATGTTGAGCATTTTCATATCATTTTGAAAATAAATAATAAAATAAAAAGCCGGGTGGCCTGGTCCTTTTTCGACCTTCGAAATGCCCGAGAACCAAACTTATTTTTTTTCCCGGCCTTAGTTCTCGTTTTTGTGATTATGTCGCAAAATTAAATTAACGCAAAATTGACAAAGTTAAAACACTAGTTTTACAGAAATAAACGTTATTGGTGGTCCGCGCTGCCTGTGCAGGAATATCGTACACAACCGTTTGAATATTTAAGCAAAATAAAAGTACAGGTTATGTTTTTGTGACTGTTACCTATTAAATGATATAATCGCAACATTTAATGCTCTAACTCGTCCGCCGTTCACAGAATGCTATTTTGATTATCCAGGAAAGCATCGAAAAAACCTCGAGGCGCACTCCTCAGGACCTAGCTTGCATTTAGGATCGGAATAGAGGGTACTATGAGCGCATGGTGAACTATAAGCTTTATTTAAAGTTAACAGATTACCACTGGACTGATTTAAGGTATATCAGACAACTTGTTTGTACATATGAAAATTAAACACAGAAGGGTTTTGAGGTAGACCCCATAACTTACACATAAAATACAACGCTGGGAGGATTATGGCTTATACCCAACAACCGTTTAAACACGGCTATCCTTTATCTCCCAGGGGTTGACGGATAAATTTTTTATAGAAAAATGTTTCGTAAAAACTTAAAAGAGGAGATAGCCAGGGACCACTAAACTCCCGTAGAATGTTCCTAATGAACATTTAAACGTGTCGTATAATTTCTGTAAATATCCTTCCACAAAGGAAGGCGTTGATAGTGACAGGGAGAATAACATTGGCACTTAACATTTAGGTGTAAAGTCCGAAATGGGAAAGCTGACAGTTGCTTTGAGTGAGGTTGCCCTGACATTATTAATAAAAACTCAACTACTTTTTAGGTTAACAAAATACCTACTCCTGGTATCTGCATTAGTATGAGACTTTCCAGGTTTGTACAATGAAGCAGTCTTGAAGATTTAAGACAGTAAAGCAGTAAACACAATTTTTATGTTTAGGTTAGGTGTTCCTAGATGGAGCCAAGTTTGTAGCGGCCCACCACCCACTACAGTTTAACACTTATTAAGAAAACTATTTGGTTAGGTTTTCGAGAAAAAAAAACCCCAAATGGAGAAACATTACACGTTAGCCTACTTAGGTTAGTCTTGGTGGTTTACACAAGATTTGCAAAAAAAACTATTTTAGGAAAAACAAGATGCACTACCACTGCATTAGTAATTCGACGTGTCGTATGGTAAAAAAAAATATCCGTAATTGACGTATGAAGTTGGAACGGCAGACATACTAACAGGACACTACTAAAAAATCTAAATGCATGGTGTACTGAAGAATATCTACTATATTGCACATTATTCTAAAATAATTGTCTCGTAACGTTTGCTACTACGATACGGCAAATGAGCCAGAATCTTGTGTGTCGATGCAATCACTGATCAGATAAGTTTTCATCGGACGCTGATATTGGTTTTCTTACAAAAAAACAAACTGAAAGCTTTGTTGTTTTACAGTTTCCCATACCCGTTGTTCTTGTTCATCAGACTTTTACATTTTTTAAATCTTCGAACACCATATTTCATAAATTCAGCAGGTAATTTGGTGGGGGGATGGGGAGTAGGAGAAATCATATTGCGCTGAGGGTATGTGAGGTTGACTACTTTAAATTTATTTACACTTTTTAGGTGTATTAACAAAAGTTAAACCACGGCTGTGACGTCACGCTAACTCAACGCCACGCTAAATTTCCGTAGGTTAAATCCCGTTAACCGTGAGCGGAAGTGTGCGTCATCGCAGAAAGTGTGGGTTATCAAGTTACCCCACACTTTTACCGATAATCCACACTTTTGTCGATAACTCAACACTTTTGACACTTCCGGATCACGAGATGGGAACGCACACACCACAACCAAAATTATACAGCGTTAAAACCGTAACGCTATGAAAACGTACAAAAGGAATTACTTAACTTGCCGGGATATACCAAATGAAATCCTTTACCTGCTAACGCTCACATGTCTGGCTGGCCAATTCCAAGTTTATTCCCTCCGTCTAACTCTTCTCCCCCCCCCCTCCACAACCTAAAATGGAATGACCTTCATTCCTACCGATTCACCTATTAGGGTATTACTGGTGATTTGAAGCAGTTCTCAAACTACAAACAAACAACAAGAATTACTTACCTTGCGAGAATGTCGGCACAATGTCCTTCTATCCCTGCTTCATCACATATCGAAGTTTAATCTTTCCGAACAGAGCGAGCGAGCTAGCTTACAAGCTAAACTTTGCGAAACGACGCGTCGTCTAACTCCCACCCACCTTCCAGAAACTTGAGCGTAGCCTAGTCTGCCTACCTGCCAAAGGAATCGTCCAACACCCACTCCCCCTCCACAAATTAAAATGGAATGACCTTCACTGACATAAGGTATTACCGTATTTCTTGAAGCAATTTTCACAAACAAAAAACGTTTTAATTAAATAAGAATTAGCTTGACGTCCCAACCGTGATTTAAATAATTTATTGTTTAAATCGATCGGTTATCGATTGTTAACCAACGGGTGCGATTATTGTCCGGTTCTCGTATGCAAATGGTCTCGGGCTCCGCCCTCGACCTATTTGCATACTCGAGCCGGCCAATAATCGCACCCGTTGGTTAAAAATCGATAACCGCTCGATTTTAACCAATAACTATTACTTAAAATATTCACACGAAAATTGTCACAAAATCCACATTGACTGTAACACTGCAATTTCATGTGGCCAATTTTTGTTAGGTTACTCAATACAAAGTACTTGTTTTACTAGCGTTTTATAATTATCTTTATTATTATTATTTGTAATTTTAAATCTGTGGTTAAAACTAATGTCGAACCAATAAAACTTACGTGAGTCTTCCTGTTACGGATTTTTAAAAAATCTGAAAGTCAGTGGCCATTAGGAATATCTCGCCCTACCCTCCCTCTGGCCAGTCCGCCACTGTGAAAACAGGACATCATTCGCTTTGCTCACTCATTCAATAGGAAACAACACCACAAATACGCGTAATAAAATACTGTAATATATCGCAGTAATTAACAGCAAAAGTCTTATACGAGCATCGCATTCATAGTACCGTCCAGATTCAATCAGGGAAATTCGGTGTACCATCCAGATCACCGCAAAGGTAAGTGATGACTCACTTTGTGTTATTCTGCACCATAAGAGTGGAGCCATCTCGACGTACACGATAGCCTCTAACCGACCGCAATGTTGAAGAGCTGACTTGCCGAAATGCGCAGTTACACGCCGCAATTTTTCCTAGAGCGGCGTTGAGCACACACCTTTACGCTGAGGAAGCGCTGACGTCATCCACTGATCGTATACTATTTGACGACGGTTTTTCGCTCGGAGACCTTTTTAGAGGTTAGACTGGCGCACTGCAAGTCACCCGCACGCATACTTGAATTTCGTCGGATCAGGATTGAACAAATGTGTCTGGTTTTTGAGGAGATGTCGCTGACGTAAATCGGCTACCCCCGTTTTTGGCCACAACCGCATTAATTCGACATGTGACACGTCGAATTAAAAAAATGCCGTTTTGGACAAGGTAGAGTTCATGGGAAGAAGTTACGTTAATAAAATGCTTTTTAAAAGCACTAAGCAAAAGATTAAATAAACCAGCTTGTGTGTAGATGCTAAAACGCATTTTACTTTACAACGTTATTGCAGCCGCAAATAATGACAAGAGTGCAATAGAAGTTTTCATAACAAACCAAAACCGGTATTGAAGTTCAAAATAAAAACGTAGAGTGCGGGTCCTCAGTACATTTATGTGGTTGAGTGCCGATTGGCAGCCCCTCCTACAACAACACTAAGCTAGTCGGCTTTATGCCTGAGAAAAAAATATAAATAATTACAAATTTACAAGTGTGGGTTTTCGGAAAATGGCGATCATTGATTTGCGTGCGGTGCGCTCAGTTTGGACTGTTTTTCAAATGGCTGTAGATAATTGTAGAAGATGAAATTTAAAGTTTTGTTTTCGCAGAGTTGGAGACAGAGGTCGTGGCTATTAGGCATTGAAAACAGGGATCGTTTTGAACCATTTTCCTGGGAGTTATACAAAGTTAAAGTTGAAGGCTTTGGGAATAGGCCTATAGCGCTACTGAGCGCTAAGAAAAAAAATTGTTCCCCGAGTTTTTGATCTTTGGTGCCAGGTATCCTAACCAATCTGGATTTTGGGCCAAATGCCTTTACACTTGAGGCCGACTTCTCCAGGGGTGGAAGGAAACATCTGCCTTCCGAAGGCGTGCCTGCTGCTTCACGGCTTGTGAAGGGAGGGTTGCCGCTTCCCGGCTCCAGCTCTGGATACGGGTTACTGATGGGCCTTGTTTTTACTTTAACACTTTGGAGCCTGCCATATTGTTTCGCGCATGTCCGCCGGTCCTGACCGTTTTAGCGTCTTACAAAAAAAATCACAAATCGGTTAGTTTTTCACCAATCAACACAATTTTTTTTTTTAGATAGTAGATGAAAGTGCACAGTTTTTGGAAAGTTAGGTGAAAATTAAAAAAAAAAAAATTATTTCTTTTTGTAAAAAAATTAGGGAAAAAAAGAAATATTTGTGTTTCGACAAAAGTACGACGAAGGCGTACCAGTGACAAACAAAGCTGCTCAATCTGAAAAAAAAAAACTCCAAATTAGCCATAATAATATTTGTTCACTGTAATAACTTTCTGGCACTGAATTCGAGCCTCTCTGTGGCGTGTTAGTTTCAATAAAATCGCCAGTTTCAGTTTCATTTTCGTCTGACAATGCCATGTTGACTTTCACTTAACTAGCGATTGAAGAGTGAACTAATATGTCCAACAAAGACTCTGGCTGAGGCACAGCGAACGTACTGCCCTCCACAGTTTTGTATAGCAAATCAAAAATGTGAGACGTACTAGTACGTCCTTAGGCACTTAGTAACAATTAATGAAAACGTACCAGTACGTCCTTAGGATCCAAAGTGTTAAGGCTGACATCTACATCTGTAGATTTTTGACATTGCTACGGACATCTGTGGGGGTTGCAGTTTGAGTTTTACTGCGACATCTTCTTCTTAAGATGAACTGGTATGGTAGTATGGCAGGGGGGAAGGAGTGTAGTGGCACAGCAACTTTAAATCCCACCACTGCCACCAGTTTTGTAGTGGCGCTTACAGGGTCTTGAGGTGCCTACTGTCTACAGCACCGACAATCTGGTGTAGTTGCGGTTATTTTAGAAGAAATCATAAGTGGCGGTTTTTACTTTTGTGGAAAAACAGCATAGCGTGTCTACTGCACAGTTAGGAGAAGAGCATCTGCGTCCTAACTAAACTTTTATGATCTATCTAATCATGGTTTACTGCCACCACGATGGGTAGTTAATTTAATTGCCCACTTCGGAGTTAGAATAAAAAGATTTGTAATTATTTAACACTTGCAAATTAAATTGGACTCGGAAGACTCGGAAAATTGGACTCGTTTAAAACTGTAGGGCATACTTAACCCTACAGAAATCTTACTCCAATTGTGTTAAGAAACTTTACACCAGTCTGGAAAAAAAAGTTTTAAGTAAAGCAAACCCATCTACCCTTTTTCGTTTCTATCGATTTAAATCTTAAATCCTCTCGTACGCTTCCTCCCCTTCAGGTAAATGGAAACCTTATTCTTTCTCCGTCTGAAAAGGCAGCTACATTTAATTACTAATTCTCCAGACATGGCATCACTGATGATGGCTCTACTCCTCCTATCTGTAGTTTTCTTAGGTCCAACACCTTTCACAACCCCTCCTATGTTGTTTTCCGGGTTTCTGACGTTCGTACTGCTATTGGCCGCCTTAGGCTGACCCATTCTGTGGGCCCCGACGGCTTCTCTTCTTTCTTCTACAGACAAATTGGTGATCAAATTGCACCTGCCCTTCATATAATCTTTACACTTTCCTACTCATCGGGAATCTTGCCTTTAATTTGGTCCACTGCTTCGGTAGTTCCTATCTTCAAGAAGGGCAATGCCGCTGATCTGCAGAACTACCGACCAATATCTTTAACCGTTGTTCCATGTAAATTAATGGAATCACTGATCCACATTAATAATTTCAACCTGATCCACCCAGACCAATTTGGGTTTTTACCTGGTAGATCATCAGTTCATCAACTCCTGCTGGCTCTTGATAATTGGACCGAGGCACTTGACCTGGACATTAAAACTGACATTATCCTATTCGATTTAAAAAAAAAGCTTTTGAGTCCATTGTCCATTTCAAACTACTGTTTAAACTGCATCAGCTTGGCTTCCAGGAAAATTTATTATCGTGGATTTCTGCCTTTATCACGGGGCGCTCCCAACGTGTTATTGTTGAGGGAGAGTTCTCCTTGCCTACGGTCTTAATTAGTGGGGTCCCCCAGGGCTCTGTCCTTGGTCCCCTACTCTTCATTCTTTATCTAAACGATCTGACCATCAATGAAAGTAATGTTTCTTACGAGAAGTTTGCTGATGACCTTAAACTCTACTCCCCGGTCATTTCATCTGATGATACCTTGAATTTGCAGCGTAGTATCAACTCAATTTACAATTGGTCACTCAAATGGCAGCTCCCACTCTCTTGTGACAAATGTCACTGCGTTTCGATCGGTAAATCCACTAGTGGGCTAAATTATTTTCTCGGTAATTCAATACTCAAGGAAACCTTTACCAGCTTAAGGAATCTTGGAGTTTGGTTTCAGCAGGGTCTCAAATTTTCCTCACATTGCAAAACTATTGCAGCAACGGCCAATCGCAGATCTGCTATGGTCCGTCAATGCTTTAACTCTGGGAACCTTTACACTGGGCTTTGGCCATACAAAGTCTATGTCCGACCATTGCTCGAGTATGCGAGTCAGGTCTGGTCTCCCTACCTCCTCCAGGACATTGACCGTCTTGAATCACTTCAGAGGAGGCATACGAAGTCACTACCGGGCATGCGTACATTGCAATACAGTCAAAGACTTCATGATCTTGGATTGGAATCCCTGTAATGTAGACGTTTAAAGGCTGACCTAATCCTAACTTTTAAAATTATACATAGTTTGCTCCCCATTGAATTACCATTTTTTGAATTTAGTTCGGTGACCCAGACTCGTGGTAACCGTTTAAAGCTCGTTGTACCCAAATTTCGACTTGATTCCAGGAAATCCTTTTTTGCTTTGCGAGTTGTGCCAGTCTGAAACTCTCTCGATAATGAGACAGTTTCTGCCCCGTCTCTCACTTCTTTCAAAATGCGGCTTAAGGCTATAAATTTCCGTCCCTTTCTTCGCCGCCCGGAGAACTATCCACCGAGTCCCTAAGACCTTATTCCACTTTTTACTTCGGCTTACGCTCTGCGGCTCATTCTAACATGCTTTTTCCTACGCCCTACGTGCATTTTAATTCTAAATTATTTATTTTATGGTGGTGACAATTCCCATTTTGGGAATGCATTGTTTTAGATTATACCATAACCATACTTTGATTTACATAACGATGTTTTTAACCTCTACATTTTCTCACCTGTCTTTCTATTTTTATTTGAGCCTTTTTTTTTTACATTTCCCTTGTCCAACACGTTTAGCGATGCCATCGGGGACCTTAGAGTCCCTGGCAGGTCTAACCTTGGTGGTAAGGCATTCGTGTCCCCTTACCGTTCCCTGGCCATACTTTTATCACTTTTTGTAATTGTCTTTTTAATTCTACGTGTCACACGTCGAATTAATGCGGTTGTGGCCAAAAAACGGGGGTAGCCGATTTACGTGAGCGATATCTCCTCAAAAACCAGACACATTTGTTCAATTCTGATCCGACGAAATTCAAGTATGCGGGTGGGTGAATTGCAGTGCGCCAGCACACTAGGTATTATGCTGTAGTTAATTTAGTTAGGGCGGTTTTAGTTAGCTAACCTATAAAAAGGTATCTGAGCGAAAAACCATCGTCAAATAGTACACGATCAGTGGCTGACGTCAGCGCTTCCTCCGCGTAAAGGTGTGCGCTCAACGCTCATCATATGAAAAATTGTGACGTGTAACTGCGCATTTCGGCAAGTCAGCTCTTCAACATTGCGGTCGGTTAGAGGCTATCGTGTACGTCGAGATGGCTCATCTCGTATGGCGCAGAACAACACAAAGTGAGTCATTACTTACCTTTGCGGTGATCTGGATGGATCCGAATTTGTGTGGTTGAATCTGGACGGTACAATGAATGTGATGGTCGTATAAGACTTTTGCTGTTAAATACTGCTCCATCCTCGCTGCTTTTCGGGTGCGATATATTACAGTATTTTATTACGCGTATTTGTGGTGTTGTTTTCTATTGAACGAGTGAGCAAAGCAAATGATGTCCTGTTTTCACAGTGGTGGACTGGCCAGAGGGAGGGAAGGGCGGGATATTCCTAATGGCCTCTGACTTTCAGATTTTTAAAAAATCCGTAACAGGAAGACTCACGTAAGTTTAATTGGTTCGACATTAGTTTTAACCACTGATTTAAAATTACAAATAATAATAATAAAGATAATTATAAAAAGCTAGTAAAACAAGTACTTTGTATTGAGTAGCCCAACAAAAATTGGCCACATGAAATTGCAGTGTTATATTCAATGTGGACTTTGTCACAATTTTCGTGTGAATATTTTAACTTTTGTTAATACACCTAAAAAGTGTAAATAAATTTAAAGTAGTCAACCTCACATACCCTCAGCGCAATATGATTTCTCCTACTCCCTCCCCCCCACCAAATTACCTGCTGAATTTATGAAATATGGTGTTCGAAGATTTAAAAATGTAAAAGTCTGACGAACAAGAACGGATACGGGAAACTGTACAACAACGAAGCTTTCAGTTTGTTTTTTTGTAAGAATACCAATATCAGCGTCCGATGAAAACTTATCTGGTCAGTGATTGCATCGTCGCACACAAGATTCTGGCTCATTTGCCGTATCGTAGTTGCAAACCTTACGAGACAATTTTTTTAATATAATGTACAATATACGGAGGGTTGTTTACAATCTATGGTAACGATACAAATTCGGTCTTATTTCCCCGAAATTCCCTTTCTCCACCAAAGATCATGATCTATTTGATGTCCATGGGATACTGCTATCGCTCTGCAGCGCAGTTTCCATTGCAGTAGACTACTGCGAAGGACGGTAAGACTTATACGTTGCCACTCCTCCTCACAACATTTCCATAGTCCATCCAATGAACGAGGACGTCGGCTTCCCAAGGCTCGTTTTAATAGTCCAAATGCGCAAAAATCCATGGGCGATGCGTCTGTAGACTTCACTGGTATTTCAGTAAACGGTATAGCCTTGATTCCGGTTTGCTGTTCCATTCGTATCAGAAAATTCTGGGTCGATTTGGATGTGTGGCTGGACGCTTTGTCTTGGTGGAGACGGACCTTGTCAACATCGTTTCCGTAAAGAGCAGGTAGTTCCTCTGTATAAATTGGTGTCAGAATGTGGTCCAGATAGTACGCAGAATTTTTCTTTACGTTTTGAGCCACTCTCTGTATCTGTAGCTTGCCTTGATAGCAATAACCCGCGACGATCATGAATCCCTTCGAAAAACTTTCACGACATTCTCTGTACCAATTTGGAAACGATTTGGCTCCCAGTGGGCGATAAAAAATCGCCCTTGGTTTATTGCAGTCGGACAGATAAACATATGCTTCGTCTAATGTGGCCACATACTTCCATTTATCCCCAGCAAGATGACGTTCATACAGTTTTCTGCAATTGGTCTTAGGTTCTGAAATGTGCCTTGGCAAGAGCTTGTGAACCTTGCCCTTATGTCTCTTTTGCAGTCCCAAATCTTTATGGATAATCTTGTTTACGGTACGAAGAGATGTTCCTACCTTAGCAGCAATGGTTCTTTGGGTCGCTGGATTGTTCCCTGTCACCATTTTCTAGACTTTCTGAATGACAGCCTTTGTGCGACTTGTAGGTGTCCTTGGATTTACTTGCTTTGCAATCCCAGTAATCTATCCTGTACGCGCTAAACTAACACCAACCAACACGTTATGAACGCCTTTCTTCGAAATGGTGAAACCTCTTTTCCTACATGCCGTAATTATTTTTGAATAACTGAATTTCGCGTCGGAAGTCACACGCCATGCAAATCGTTACCATAGATTGTAAACAACCCTCCGTAGTAGATATTCTTCAGTACACCATGCATTCAGATTTTTAAATAGTGTCCTGTTGGTATGTCTGCCGTTCCAACTTCATACGTCAATTACAAATTTTTTTATTCTACCATACGACACGCCGAATTACTAATGCAGTGTTAGTGCATCTTGTTATAATTTAGGCTGGCTGTCAGTGATCTTTCCTAGGGTCCTTGTCAGACCTGTTGCAATTGCGACAAATATTATTATTATTATAAACAACTTTCTTTTGAGTTTAATAAAACATGACAATTTATCTTACAACAATTCGTAACTAGTTGGTTACAATGAATAAAACTTAAGCTTTACAGAAAGCGCACTTGATTTACATTAAATCGCCAAAGAACTGAATTAAGTTCACATTACAATTTGGACTAGAAAAGTTGGTTTGAGTTATCACAACTCTCCGAGTTACATAATGACCCTTGCACTAGTAAAACAGTCTTTGAAAGAAATTAGCAACCCTTGCACTAAAGTCAATCAATCTATTACACTGAATCACGATTAGTATTATAAGGAAACAACCTTTTGAGTGCTCTGCCTCAACGATAATACACGCGAGATCTTGGTGATCTTTGGATTATTTAATGAACACTAAGAATAGAATAGAATTTTATTTTTATGTGAAAACATAAGGGAAAACTTCCCGAGGTTCTTGCAAACTGTTTTATAGGGAAGAACCCATTATACATACAAAACGTCAAAGCATAATATGGTAACAAAATACAAAAAGGCAATGGGATCCTAAGTACAGTATTAGCAACATGTAAATGCTTAACGTGGTGAAGCAAAACAAATTAAAACTATATATATATGTAAACACATATATAATTGTCTATGAGTAAATAGGAGAACCTGCAATTCGGAAAGAAACGACCAATTAGCAAATTTAAGAATGAATACATATTAAGAAGAGACCAGCATGAAAATAGCTATTCATTAAGATGTACAAAAAAGTGTTTTAAAGTAAACGCAAATTTTTTGGCATTTTTCACCTGCTTGATACTTAGAGGGAGGCAGTTCCAGATTTTTACAGCCGAGTAGGTGAGATTGCGTTTTACATGGTCAGTTCTACACCTGGGTAAGACGAGCTTATCACAATTACGGGTGTTGTAATCGTGACAATCATGGAAGGTTTTTACACGGATAAGTCTGTTGAAGCAAGACCGAGTTTCGCTGGCAGTGTAAACAAGGCAGTGCATATAAAGACAAACATTGTATTGATAAAGTTGAGCAACCTTAATAATTTCAAACTTCCTAAACAGAGGCAAAGAGTGGTAGTCATAAGTTGCCTTAGCAATACTTCTTACTGCTCTTTTTTGAAGTACAAGAATACGTTGTAGCTTGCAGTTAGAAAGAAACTGCACCCCAAACAGTAATCCCGTATAAAATTAAGGGATAGACAAATGCAAAGTATAGAATTCTTAGTAATTTAGATGGAACAAATCCTTTCACTCTAGACAGGATAGCACATCCTCTGGCAACTTTACTGCACACATAGTTAATTTGTGGTGTCCATGAAAGGATATCATCAAGGACAATACCTAAAACACGAACATTTCTCACTCTTTCGAGTACAACGTCCGAGATTTTGATGACGTGTGACTCATTTTGATCAATTTGCGCAATTTTTTGACTCGAACCCATTATCATGTATTTAGTTTTCTCTGCATTTAATGACAATTTGTTAGAATCAAAGAAGTGGGCAAATCTTTTAAGATCAAAGTTAGCGTGGCTGATAAGGACATTCAAGTCTTTTCCGGAATATTCTAACGTGGTATCATCTGCAAAGCCAACTACGAACGACTGTTTGCTAGAAGTAAAAATATCATTAATGTACACCAAGTAAAGTTTTGGGCCCAAGATGGACCCCTGTGGCACTCCACAAGTAATTCCCAGCAGTGGAGACTGAACTCCGTAAACTGTGTTCTACCCACTAGATAGCTTTTAAACCAATTGTAAGTAACACCTCTGATACCAATTGAGGAAAGCTTCTTTAAAAGTAAATCGTGGTCTACTGTGTCGAAGGCTTTGGATAAGTCCAAAAAAACAGACACGGTAAAGTTACCTAGTTCAATGTTTTCGATAACCTTATTAACGACAGTGTGTAGTGCTTGAACTGTAGATCTATCCCTGCGAAAACCAAATTGATTGTCACTCAACAGATGGTGTTTTTCCAGAAAGAAATGTAAACGCTTATATACTACTTTTTCAAATACTTTTGAAAAAACATGCAACAAAGAAATGGGCCTATAGTTACAAAAATCATCAACATTACCAGATTTGTAGAGAGGAATAACCTTTGCTTTTTTGAGCTGGTTCGGAACACAACCTGTCGTAAGGGATTTGTATGAGTTGTGCAAGAGGTGGTGACAAATACCTATAACACCGTTTGACCAGTAACATGCTAATGTCATCAAAACCACTTGATTTTTTGTCTGGGAATGCCCTAATAATGCCCTCGATCTCACATGCGTCAGTAGGCCACAAGAAAAGTGAATCGTTAAACTTGGCTCCCGTATTTCCCACATTAGGCACGGTAGGCAAATTAGCAGCTAAATTAGGTCCAGTGGAGACGAAGTGCAAATTCAATTCTGCAGCCAACCCAGGAGCTTCATTGGAATTCAGGCTAGCATGTGGAAGTCATGTTATGGGGTTTATGGGTACCTGTAAGTTTTTTCAAATCGTTCCATAATTCCTTGCTATTATTTATATTGTTTTTAAAAAGGTTGCCATAAAAATTATTTTTTGCTTCCTTAATAAGGATGTTAATTAGTTCATTAATTAGTTCGTTAGTTCATTAATTAGTTCATGTAAATAAGAAAAAAAATGCCGGTTTTTAGGAAGGGGACCTTAAACCCGTTAAATTATGGGAGTCCTAGACCAGAAATGCCGATGGCGTTTGACTACCCATAAGTTCAAATGCTACAGATTAAGTTTAAATTTAAGACTAATAATTTAGAAATAAAGTTCCAAAATAAAAATTCAAGTTTAAACTAGTTACTCTCTAAGAACTACTACCTTGCCCGGAATGGCAACACTGGGACTGGACATCTCTGCTCCGACCGCCGTAGTAACCTCTAGCCTTTGAGATCTTGAGCTATGCTGGCGATGGGACTGCAGGGCCGGTGGTATATATGGGGGAGGGAGGGGGCGGACGTCCACGACGACTGCACGTTTTGGCAGCAGGAGAGGCTGGCTGTCTTGGAGGAGGGAATTCTGTGTTAGTCCCAAAATGAGCTGTACCACGTGAGGGCTTTGAAGGGAACTGTAACAATCTGAATTGGCCTTCAAAAGGGAGAGACTAGGGGGTTTACACTGATTGGCTGGAGCTTCTGAGCCCTGAGTGGCTGGATTCAGGACCGTTGGAGCCGTTAAGGGTTTAGGGTTTTGGAAGGGTTTGATGGATTGATGGAAACGCAACAGTCCAAACTACGATGTTAGGCATCGCAACTATTGAAGGAAGGGGTGGGGGGGGGACGGAGTTTGTTGCTCAAAATTAAATAAACTGTTTTAATAGAAGGAAAAGGCTTTTACTGTACATTCGGAGGAGGTTACTATGGTCGGAGCCTGAAATAAAATACAAGATAAACACTGAATGTCCGGTAAAAATAAAAATAGTTGTGTTTGCCATTTTTGAACAAGGTAGAGTCCATGGGAATAATTTACGATGTTAGGACCGTTTTATAAAATATTGCTTTTATAAAAGCCTACGTAAAAGATTAAAATAAACCGGCTTGTGTTTGAATTCTAAAACGCATTAAATTAAAGTATTATCGCAGCCGCAAATATTAATAGACTGCAGTCGAAGTTTTCATGGTTGCTAAAATCGTCACCTTAGGAATATAAAAACGCCGAGTACGCGTCCTTATACATGTATGTGGTTGAGTGTCGTTTGGCAGCCCCTCCTACAACAACACTAAGCTAGTCGGCTTTATGTCTGGAAATAAATTCAAAATACAAATAAATATGTACAAGTTTTGTGGAAAACGGCGACGTGAATTGCGTGCGGCGGCACTCAGTTTGAGCACTTTTTTAGATGGCTGTGGAGAACAAAGTAAGTTGAAATTTAAAGTTCTGTTTTCGCAGAGTGGAAGATAAAGTTCAAGGCTATTAAATGCTGAAAACCAGAGTCGATTTGATTCATATTCTGTGGAGATACAAATTTTCAAAGTTGGAGTTGTGGAAATAGGCCTAGCGCTAAGAAAAAAAAATAGAGTCCCCGAGCTTTTGAGCTTTGGTGCCAGTTCTCCTAACCAATCTTTACGATTTTAGGCCTCTTGCCTTTACAATGTAGCCCGATATAGTAAAACTGTTAGGGCCATAATTTGGGCTAATCATTCATGTACATCGAGCAAAAAGCTTGACATTTTGCATACAATTATTCATAGTAGTACAAATCGAAATCGTCACAGAGCCCCCCTACAAATATACCCCCCTTCCCCCATTGTGCCCCTGTGGCCCCATACACTCCCTTTCTTGAGGCTGGTGACCAACAAATTCTTGCTAATTGTTCTAAAAGCTTGAATTGTGTCACACAAGACAATCTTAGCAGTACTCATAACCAACCATGGAACCCCCAAGAAATCCCCCCTCCCAAGACCCCCAGTGACCCTCCCCTGAGAATGGACCAACAAATTCATGCAGATCGAACTGAAAGCATGAAATTGGGCACACAAGTAGCAGTGAAATATCGACATAACCAGTGTTTACAGTGGGAAATTGAAGCCATCAGAGGGAAATAATACACTTTACCATACGAGTAGAATTAACAATAAAAGTTGTGGGTCCTGCCTTCTTGCTGCTCTTCTTTCTCCAACACGTTTGCTCACCAAGAGAGGAGTAGTTTATTGTATCCCCGCAGTGACTGTGATGCTAAATACATCGGTGACACGCGGAGAGAGCTGCAGGTGAGGGTCAAAGAACATGTGGGAGCCACCCTGAATGGAGACATTAAAATGAAAATTTTGCCGGCCCCCAGCCCGGCCGGCTAAAAATGGTTTCTTTTGCTGAAAAAGTACAATACCTGTCAATTTTTGCATTGTTGTCTCAACGATGCTGCCTTGCCTGGAAATTTCAGAAACCGACGGCCGACTCAGCCACCCAATCGCGCATGTGCGATCCTCCCTATAAGAATGGACGCCGCTCAGGCTTGTCATCTCATTGTCTCAAGATTTGTCAAAAGGTGATTCAAGAGGGGATGCAGGGTGGGCCTTAAGGTATTGTACTTTTTCAACAAAAGAAACCATTTTAAGCCGGCCGGACTGGGGGCCGGCAAAATGTTCTTTCTTTACGCTGCAAAAGTACAATACCTGGAAATTTTTGCATTGACAGGCCGACCCCGTCAAATTTGGTGGCGGACACCTTTTGACTGAGTTCCCTGGGGTGCTGAGGCTGGTTGTTGTAGTTTTGGAGCAACATGGAATTTGGAGGGAGTTGGATTCCAGGGAAGCCAGGTTGACCAAAACTGGTTGTTTAGAGAATTGTTTTTTTTTTTGTTTGTTTTTTTTTTAAATTCCACCAATTTTACCTATGGAATTTAAAAATTTAGAAAATAGTTCAGGTTATAATAATAATAATACCAATTTATTACTGCATAAAAACAGTAATGGGATGCTGGAAGGAATAACTCTTATCCACTGATACCAGTCCCTACTTTAAAGAAAGAAAAAAGAACAAAGACAAAGGTAAGATAGCAATAAACAGTAACACATCAATGGTAACATCAAAGTTAAAAATCAAAAACATTTCAAAAAAACACGACAGATTAATTTTGTCGAGACCCAGCTTGAAGGCCTGTACATCATTAGCCATGACCGAAGGCGAAGTCAATGCATTCCAAGGTGCAATTACACGGTTGCAGAAGAAAAACTTAGTGTAGTCTCTAGCTACGGATCTGACTATTAATTTAAGTTGGTGTCCTCTAGTGTACGAATTTCCTCTGACCGAAAAGAAAATACAGGGGTCGACATCAACAAACCCACAAAGAATAGAGAAGGTGAGGCATAAGTTAGCCCTAAGGCGACGCAACTCCAAAGAAGCTAACCCAAGTCGTGTTAAACGTTCCATATACGGCATATTATACATCCCTGGTATTAGATTCGTGAACGACCTCTGGACCGACTCAATAGCTTTGATGTTCTTTACCAGGTGAGGTGACCAGACCTGGGAGGCATATTCAACAATAGGGCGAACATAGACCTTAAAGGCTCTAACCAACGAAACAGTGTAACCAGACAAAAAACAACGTCTGATTAGAGACCCAATCCGTTTTGCACGAGAGGCAACAATAGAGCAGTGATTTGCAAATTTAAGATTAGATTTTAGATTTACACCGAGGTCCTTTATTTCATCTTTAGATTCAAGAATAACACCATTAAGACGGTAGGACATGTCCTGTGCTTTAATTCCAATATTAAGAACCTGACATTTGTTTGCATTTATCGGTAACTGCCACATCTCAGACCAGTCCTCCACATCATTCAGGGCAGTCTGGAGAGAATTATTATCACAATAATCCATGCCTATATCGTATAGTTTTAAGTCATCAGCAAATTTTGGTGAAGCTATGGTCCCGAGGGGAGTATCCAAATCAGAAATAAAAACGACAATTTTAAACATAAAATTGGTTTTTACTATCCTAAAATACTCACCTTTATTTTAGCTTATCGTGAGATACATGCTCATTCAATGCTCACAGTTTAACCGAGTTTCGTGCTACCCACAGTCTGCCCCCAGGCACTATCGTGTGAGTGATCCCAGCGCTATTCGGCTGTTCGTCACTTTTTTCGTCACCCAAGTGCCTGGGGCGGCTCGAGCGGGGCCGGCGGGCGGGTAGGCCTAAAGGTGAGTATTTTAGGATAGTAAAAACCAATTTTATGTTTAAAATTGTCGTTTTCACTTTATCCGAAAATCCTCACCTTTATTTTAGCTGACTTCGTCCAAAAGGAGGCGGGTCGAGCCGTACCCTACCGCGGTAGCACGAAACCGTCCAGAACGACGCCAAGGTTCAACCCTCCCAAAATTCCAAACAGAGTACTGACCTTATCCTCACTACTTGCCAGGTGGCGTGCCCCCTGGAACCGTAGATCCGGCCAGGACATGGGGTCCCTGGTTCCTCAGGCCTGAGGTGTCCCCGAGTTCTCTGTAATAATGGCTGATAAACACTGACTTGTGTTTCCATGTGCAGGCGGCCGTTATCTCATGGATCGGGATGCCTGCAGCGAAAGCCCACGAAGCCGCTAAAGCTCGAAGTTCGTGTGCTCTAATGTGGTCCGGGATGTCTACGCAGTCTTCAGAGGACGCGTAGGCCCTTCTAATTGTGGCGCAAATCCATTGCGCGATTTTCGCCGGGGAGAGTCTGGCTGCACTAGATGCCCGCTGCGACGCTGGGTCAATCGGTAAGAACAGGGGAACGGCCTCGGCGTCGCCATCTTTTTCTGGGACGGAAGAGGCATGGAGGTAAATCTTCAGAGCCCGGATAGGACATTGAGTTCTTTCCAGGTCTTCGTTCCCCACAACCGGTCCCAGCGCTTTGATGACCACTGGCCTCATAAGTTCATCCGGTTTCTGGGTTTTCGCCCTGAATGTAGGATTGTATAGAAGCGTGACCATGGTCCAGTCCTTGGCGAACCGCAGATACCGCTTGTTCCTGGCGAATGCGCATAGTTCGCTCTGCCTCGCAGCTGTGGCCATCGCTACTAAGAAAATGGTCTTTTGGGTCAGGTGAAGAAGAGACGCATTCCGAAGCGGCTCATACGGGGGACCTGAAAGGTGTGCCAACACCAGAGGGAGATTCCATTCCGGGAACAGTTTCCTGATACGAGGTCGAAGGGCTCCCAGGGATTGGATGAGACGAGTGAGGACGTGGTGTGACGTGATTTCCTGTCTGCCATAAAATGCCAGCACCGAGTTAATCGCTGAACGATAACCCTTAATGGCTGCAACCGAAAGTCCCTTGTCGAATAGGCCGACAAAGAATTCCGTGATGTCAGTGACCACCGGGTCACAGGGGTCCAAGTCCCTTTCCTTACACCATTCAAACCACCGTTTCCACTTAGCCTCATACACCTTGATTGTGGATTGGCGGTGACAGAGCACTAGTTTCTCAATGACGCCGGAGGAAAAACCAGTATCCTCCAGTTTCCCCTTCACAGTCTCCAGGCGTGAAGACGAAGCATCCCGGGGTTGGGGTGAAGGGTTCTTCCGTTGTGCTGTGATACGATGTCGTCTCTTAGTGGCAGCTCGATGGGGTCTTCCTTTGACAGCTGTAGGAGGTCCACATACCACGCTGCTGCTGGCCAGAGCGGTGCAATGAGTATGAACTGTCCCCCTGAATGGCGAACTTTGTTCAGTACTTTTTGCAGCAGAGCGAACGGGGGAAACATGTATGCCGATATCCTGTCCCATGACATGCACAGTGCATCCGATGCCCACGCTCGTTGATCCGGAAACGGGGAGACGAATTGGTCCAATTGCGTGTTCTGGAACGTGGCAAACAGGTCCACCACCGGTTTCCCCCATCGCTGGAAGATTGCCTGGCAGACACTCTGGTTCAGTCTCCATTCCGCTGGGGCCGTCGGAAGTCGTCTGGACAACTGGTCTGCCAAGACATTCAGCTTCCCCGGGATGTGTCTTGGGCGAAGAGTGATGTCGAATTCTTGACAGAGCACAAAAATCGCCGACACTTCTTCGTGGAGGGATCGCGAGTGCGTTCCCCCTCCCCTCCGCATGTAGGCCACTGCCGTGGTGTTGTCCGTCATCACCCCGACATGGGTTCCCTGAAGAATGCTCGCCCACTCGTCCAAGGCCTTGCGGACGGCCCTCAATTCCAAGTTGTTGATGTGAAGTTCTACTTCCCGAGGCGACCATCTTCCAGCCAGCTGCAGATCCCCCATGTGGGCTCCCCAACCCAGGAGGGACGTATCCGTGAAGAGGGTGTGATGAGGAGCCGGCGCGTGTACCGGGACACCTGCCCTCAGGTTGTCTGGTACAGTCCACCAGACCAGATCCTGCCGTGGTAGGTTCAGGAGGTCGATCTCGTCTTCCCAGGACGTCCTCTCTATCCAGTTGTCCTTTTTGAACCAGTGGAGGCTCCTGGCTCTCCACGCACCCATTGGGACTAGATCCGCCATTGAGTCGATCTTGCCAATTAGGCGGCTGAGGGATCTTGCCGTAGTTGAGTCCGCCTGAAGGATATCCTGGATTGAATTCTGGAGGTCCCAAATCCTGTCCTCCGATGGTCTGACCGTGAAGTCCATCATCCGGAACGCCGCCCCAAAGAACTGGAATTCCGTCGCTGGGGCCCTTCTGGACTTCTTCTCGTTGACTCCGAGACCCAGATCGCTGAACAACTGGCTGACAGTGTCCGTGTGCTCCTCTAGGGTCCTGCTGCATTTGTTGCGGAGCAGCCAGTCGTCTAAATATCCGTGAGATTTCACTTCCCGCTGGTGGAGAAATCCCAAAACCGGCTTGAGGATTGATGTGAAAACATGTGGGGCAGTGCAAAGGCCAAAGGGGAGGACCGTGAACTGGAATGACCTGCCGTGCACCGCAAACCGGAAGAATTTGAATGCCGAAGGGTGGAGGGGGACATGGAGATATGCGTCCTCCAGGTCCAATGACGTGGTAAACTCCCCTTCCTGCAGCGATTCCCGAATCGACGAGAGCGTCTCCATCTTGAAGTGCTCCTGCGCAATGTGTTTGTTGAGGAGCCTGAGATTGAAGATGACTCTTCTTCCTCCGCCTTTCTTCGCGATCACCCGAGCTGGGCTGTAGAACCCCGGCGATCCTTCTGGTGTCGGCTGAATTGCCCCTTTTGCGAGGAGAGTTTGCACCTCTTCTTCCAATAGCGGGTCTATGACGTTTAGGAGCCAACTTGGAACCACCTTCGATAGTCTTGGTACTGAAAGAAATGGTGGTCTGTATCCTTCTCTGATGACGGAGAGAACGAATGGATCGCTCGTAACAGATTCCCACATAGGATAGTGGAATCTTAGCCTGCCTCCCACCCGTCGGTGAAGGAGAGCAAGCTGGGGCCTCGATATGTCATAGTTGTCCACCCCGACTTCTTGAGCCTCTTCCTTTGCTTTGGGGTCCGGCCGACAATTTGGTTTGGTCCTGAACCTTAAAATGCCCGCTGCCTCTGCCCCTGTTACCCTGGTGGGAGGAGCCCCTCTGTTTCCTGGGGCCCGACGTCGGTTGGGGGTCACGAAAGGGCTCCTGGTTGGAGTTCTTGTAAGGAAACCGACCCTTGTATTTCTGAGGGTGATCCTTCTTATGAGGGGGTTTCACCCTTCCTCTCAGGTCCGGGGCGATCGAAAGGAGTTCCCCATTGAACAACCTGTCGGACTTATGAAATGGTAAAAGCCTAAGCTTGCCGGCTGTTTCCTTCAGAATCGATGGCGCTCCACTGAGGTAAGCATCCCGTCTTCGCAGGACTGAGTTCGCTGTTGATCGCACTCCCCAGTCGATGGTTTCCTTCTGAAAGGAGATCGCCTGCTTCAGAAGGTCTGCGCAGTCCCGGACGATCCCTTGATCCTGGCTGTCGACCGGGGTCCTGATAAAGGACTGTAGTGCCGCCAATGCCGCTGAGGCCACCAGCTCGGCGTGAGATGCTGCCCGAACCCCTATGCGTAATAGCCGTTCCTCCGCTTCGAACTGCTTGAGCGGAACACGAATCACCGCCGGCTTCGGGAGGCAGGAGTCGTACTCCATGGATGCGTACTCGTGAAGATATTCAGCCTCCTTGAAGGTGTAGTAGTTCCTGGGTTTTGGTGCCGATGGGTTCAGCGGGCCAAAGTTTGAAGTGCCGAAAAAGAAATCCTGTTTACTGGAGTCATGCCGTGGGAGTTCTTTACCAGTGACTATGGGTTTGCCCCCCTCTCTCAGAAGACCACCTGCGTCAAGGAGAGAGCGGTGAAGCATCACCGATTGCGGCAGAAGGCTAACAGGATGACGAATGTCCTCCATTTTGGCGAAAGATGCAGTGGGGGGCTCGTCCGGGTTACCGGGCGAGAGATCTGGCCTC